>DWON01010843.1:0-10525 GCA_018251015.1 Phocides pigmalion okeechobee
TTTTATGTGAGTAGGGTAGCAAACGAGCATGCAAACCACCCGATGTTAAGTAGTCAGCACATAGACATCCACGTACACTCACAAACACGACTGAAATCTTATCTGAACCTGAACGTAAAAACGTTGCTACTCCTGAGGCCTAAGATGGTCGCCTCGCTTAAAAGTGTAACCGGTAACTGCAACTCTGCAACCAAAATACGACTAATGCTTTACGGCGGATTACGAGGGCGACGGTGGTAACTCTCCAATTGAACTATAGTTCTCTCATCTTTAATTTTCATTATAGCTAAGTATAAGAATGATGCAATAAAGTTTCACTTACGATATAAATGCAGGATATCTTGCAGGATTACCGGCAATTTGCTTATCTGATATATCTAATGGGCTTCCGAAAATATAATATAGGCATATTAAATACGTAGCGACTAGGAAGATATTGGCCATTACCGAGAATATGGCAAGCCATTTCAAGTACTTAATCTGGCACAGTATGCACAAAGGTATTAAAAAGATTAAGGAGTAGTACTCGACGGGTAGTATCACCGAGGGGACGTATCTATCGACCAACTGAAAGAGAATTAAATGCATTACAATCTCAAGAGCTTTGGATAAACATAACATTACTGGTACCTACAAACCTGTTTGATCGAGTCCGATATGAGCACAGTGTAAATGCAACATACTCCCACATACGTAGACACTAATGCGAACTCAGCAAGTATACTGGAATCGAAACAGATGCTCTATTACTCACATTTTGGGTCAAGGTTGGTTATGAATATAAGCAGTGATATTGAAAAGCCTTGACTTATTTTCGGTTAGAACTGAAATAGTACGTTCTGCGTTCTAAGCAATTACACAAACATTGACCTTATGGTGTTAAATATACAAATTTGATAGAAAAGCTTAACCTATAAGTAAGTAAATAATTTATGGTATTTGAATTTTAAATAGCTGTGAACTTTTCCATTTAATCGCCATTTTGGCTTTTTCTTAAATCAGGGACGCACAATTGACCTATATAAAATAAACAGGAGACAATATAGATAAACAAAACATATTTTGTAGTATATTCTGAAACGTTACATAACAAAGACAATTTGAGGTAAAGAAAACTAATGAAAACAACAATAATAATCATTGAAAATTAAAAATCATACTCAAATAATGTATTATGATGTGACAACATTACTTTGATATGAATTATATACAGATAATAAAATCATCATATTTATGTAATTCGTTAAAAAATTGAAATTAATAAAGTAATACTTTACTCTTATCTTAATAATATGATATTTCTTATCTAATATAATATTTCTGACACTGGCCGTTAAGAAGGTAGGAATTAAGTTAAGAAGGAAAAGTTAAAAATAAAAAGAAGTGACAATTGAAAAATAATTTTTCGATGGTGCATAAAATAAGATATGAAAACAAAATTTAAGATTAACATGAACTTTTAAGTGTTTTTGCCACTTTACTTTTCGTAAAAATAATAAAAATGGTATGTAGAAATGAATTTTAATAACTAATTATTTTTTTCATGCCTTCGTCCTGTGGGTACTTTGGATATTAGCTGTTTTCTAATGAAATTACTGTAATACATTCTGAATCTTATTATTTATATATTACTCAATACTTACAAAATGCATGGCTGACTTGAGAAAAAATCAACATAGTCACTGACGGGTATGCTTTTTCCAACTGATAAAAACCGTAGCTATATATTTGAAAATTAGTGTGAAATTGGAATATTAAAAAATCCTTAATTGATTAAACGTAGATACGTAATTAAAATAGCATAATAAATAAATACATAAAAGTTATAATTATAAAAAATAGGAACAAAGCAGCTCAATTGTTTTGACAGCACCTAGCAGTAATTTTGTGGTAAGATTCTGGCCTCGCCCGTGGGAGACGGGAATCGAATCGGTGGCTCGTAATATCGACTTTGTGAAATAACGTTTGTCGTTTCAATTAATTAATATTGCTTTATTAAAACTGCGAATGAAAAGATTACGGGGAAACATTCATACTTGAGAGTTTTTCATAAAATTCTCATAGGTCTATAGTAATTATTCACAATCAGTGACCTTAATGGACCTAATCATTTGCATTCTGAAAAACTTGTGCTTAGTAGTGGGACGTGATAAGGGAAATTATGATGATATAAACATGACGAAGACTTGATGTTAGCAGAAATTGAATTTGAATTAGAGACCTACTAAGGATACCAATAGAATTTTTTCGTTGCTTCTTAATTCCTAAGACGTAATCAATGGCAGGTTTAAGTAGAAGTTTTCTTAAAACTACCATTGTAGGAGTATATTGTACGAGTTTCGCCGTGACCATGGGCCATGCAACTGATTTGAAATATCAGCAATTAAAAATCAAAAATCGTTCATCGCGAGTACCCGTTACCTAACATAATGTAGGAGATGACTTGCTTGTTCTTTTATATTAATAACAGAGTAATAATTTTTATTTTATTTTTTATGGCAATACTTAAATATAAAATGTATAATACCTAGCAGCTTGAGCGTAGGGTCTACAAAATTTAGGTCCATTTTCAAATGCAGATTTGCATGTCTGAGCATAATCTAGTAATGGTTTACGTTCAATTTTACAGCAACCCCGAGATGTCTTTACCTGTAACGAGATCATAACATTAAATAGTCATCTAAAACAAATATATTTAGCATTTAGTAAGGTTTTTTGTCAATCAGTTTAACGTTATTTTAAGCTTTAGTGCAATGTTTTTTTATAATTCAATTTTGGAATATCACAACTGTTGAAATTAAACATTTATAGTGTAAATATTTGCTTTGTAATCATGTCATTTTTATAATATAGTTTAATGTATGTTATATATGTTAGAGTTGCCAGAACTACCTATATTAGAATTATTAAAAATGTTATTAATTTTTATCTGATTTTTGTTTTTTGAAAATGTATTTCTCAACTATTGTGCATGAATGGCCACGCAGTTCGTGCTACTAAAAGTATTCTAATCTCTTCAGATGAGGCCTTCGTATAATTATGATAGAACATCACTTAAGGTAAGTTCGTTTAATAATCAATTATATATTAAAGAAATAAAACAGAATAATATTCAATAATAACAAAGACGAGAAAAAAATACTAATTGAAAAATTTTGGATGCATCTTGGCAATTATATTGTTGAACACTTTATGTAAAGTAGGAAGAATTGTGTTCATTCTATCACTATGCAAATTTGATTGTATGGAACTGAATAGCATTGACATACGTAAATAATGAAAGAATGAATGATATACCTTCTATATTACACACAAAGACGGAATTACACAATATGCACACGTGACGATTGTAGAAAAGAGAGGTATATTGCTGTTGGACGATCTCCAAACAACCTTTGTGAATATGCCGTAGTATTAAGAATAAGTACGCGTAAAATATGAAAAAATATAAAAAAAAAATCAAGTACATAAAATTAAAACTCTATATTGAGCATAGATATTGTCTTATTACTACAACAGTAATGATAATAAAAGTAAAATACTTTTTTTTTAATATTCATGAAAGTCAGAACGACAAATTGACTGTAAGGTCGTGAAGAGATCATCCAGTCGTTATTAGGTGATGAAAATTGAAACTTTAAGGTCTTATAAACAGACCGATTTACGAACATCCACTCATCATATTAAAGTGATTATATATTTATTTATAATTTTAGTACTTCACTGGGATTCCATTTGTATTTCAAATTAGCCTTATTTTCTTTTCAATAACTGCCTAAGTCATCCTTGTCAGCCTTGACGTGCTCGCATGCACGTGTGCTCAGCTACTTAGTGAACCTCCGTCTTTATATTACAATTCAAACGGCGGCAGATCTCTTCTTGATCGATCACGGACACAACACTATTATATTTCTTTTTGCCTTACAATAGCTTAAAAACTGTCGTGTTTTGGTTCGAAGGATGTGATAAGAAAATGCTAATGAGGCGTTTCAATTAAGAGGCAACAACTCTTAACCCTCAGATATGACCTCTTTATTGTTATCATGGCAGATGTCCAATTGGGATCTTGCTACTTTCGCAACTTAAGAGCTGAGCACGAACATAATGTTATTTCTGAATAGTCTAGAAGTCTAAAAATTCAAGCCTAAAAGATAGAGTCTCAAAATCTGAAATACCCTTTAGTCGCCTGGACGGAGAGGAACATTTGATAATTTTTACATCCTTACCAATAATGTAAAGGGATGAATATTTTAACAATTTTTCCATTGCAGATGTCCGGGAATAGTAGTGACCAGTTAACATTTGATTAAAAAATCATTTAAGTAACTTACCAAAATATGGATGCAATGACCACATAGGAAACCAACAATGAAAGTGCCCACGAGGCCAACACCCCAACCGGCATTGGAAAAAGCCAGTGGTCCCGCGAGTAACCCAGATCCTAAAGATGACTTGATTAAGTTCGCTGTAGATCTTAAGTCTCTGAAATATAAATTAATTGTAGTTCATAAAATATAACTTCTTTAGAATGACGGTTGTCCAATTAAAAATACTAGTGTTAGAAGGTATTAATCAAATCAATAAGGATTTGGATTATGATTATTATATGCCAATTAAATTAAATAGCAAAAAAAAATAGAAATAATCAAAAATACTGACTTAATTATGTATACCTTGAGACAGTATCTTCATCATCATTCTAATCAAGTTATATGTCAAAGATTATAGTTATCACTAGGAGGTGTAAATGAAAATCTTTGACTCATAGTCTGAAATACATATATTAATACTTTTTTGTTTTGACAGATGATAGGCAAGGAAACACAATAAACTATAATTCAAGTAAGAAAAGTACAAGGCATCTAAAATTAGTCGACACTGTTTCCAACCGGCGCGAATCATGCATGCGATATTATCAAAAATTGATTTTGCTTTTACTTAAAACTTTTACTTTCAATTACGTTCTAATAATGCCATATTTTGGTAAAGAGTGTAACCAATAATTACTACATCTACTTCTACGAAAATAAAAAATAGCTCACTTTGAATGAACTGGTTCTCATAAAACTTCGTATAAATATCGAGTTATGCAGTTCTTTACAAATGGGACAATATAAGAATATTCTTAATCATGTCTGCCTACAGGAAAACTTTCTTAGAAATCATTTGGCTTTTTATATAAGATTTTTGATATAAATTTCTCCTCGTAAGTATATCTTTAAGATATTTAAATTGATTTGTACGAAAGATTTCTTTTGTCAATTACCAGACAAAACTTGAAAGTTCTAAAAGGTGTTTGAACTCTGACAATCTGTACTTGGCTTTGATCGACTGTGGACTACAAGAGGAGTCCCGAACCCTACAATGGGATCGTAATGGCCTGATGTAGTACTACTACTTGTTGAACTCTAACATCGAAAGCCAGAGTAAAAGTCTTTTGATGAATGGAACGAATAAAAGAACCAGTCTCAATATCCAAGGTAAGTATGGAGAAATTTGTTGATACGAGCAGTTGGTGATGTAGGGTAAAAAAAAATTAAAGAGCACTCGAGATTTATTTATTGAAATCTAGATAAGGGTATGGTCTGGCTTTATATTTGTGCAGTAGTTCTCAGACACTAACTTCATTTCTAAACAGATATTTCCAGTAGCAGAATGTGGCATGGTTTCTGGTATTGAACTAGTAAGCTTAATAGTAGTAGTTGAACTAGTAAGGTTAAAAATAGATATTTTTTCTTAAAAATAAACCTTAGATATCTTCACTTCTGTTGACCCAGGGGTATAAGTAGTACGATTGATTAAGACGTCAACATTAGCTAATTCATTATGAATATCTTAAGTTTCAAGATTAGGGATTTCACTTTTTGGGATTGGGATTTTGGGATCTATTGATTAATGATAACAAACAAATAAGTTTTATATCGAATATAAGAAGAAAGAGACTGAAAAATAATTGTGACATACCCTGCCACATTAGATGGTTCAGTACATTTTAATATGTGAACTGTTATAAACGCCGTCGGTGCAATTTGTTTGTAACATACACAATACAACAAACAGAACATACAGATGTGATAACAAAAAGTTACAAAGTGTCACATGATGTAAAACATTAGAATAAATCACCACGGCGCTGCCGACTTTATCTTTTACTTGCTGCAGTAAAAATACATTCAATTATTCAAACAGTGGCGTACATAGGATTATTTTATGATGTAAATACAAAATACACTAAAATAATTCAAAAACAAATTATTTTAAAATTATTATCTATGTCATAATAGAAGCTGTTGATGATAATATTCCATTATTTCATCGCTTTTATAACTACGAATTTCATTCAATTGATAGATGGATGTTACATAATATTTTACAGGTCGATCGTGACTGATGTGTAAATGAAATTTCAATAAATCTTTTAGCATTCCCGGTTATTTCTTATTGTCAAAGTGGTACACAAAACTTGAAATAAGTTTTAAAATTATGTCGTAACTGGAAAACTTTTCCATACTTTTCCTATAATAATAATTTCAATTTTATATATATTTATATAAATTGAATATATAAATAACTATCTGCAAATATTTTCAATTAGTGAAAAATCATTAAATCAATTCCATTTTGCAGTAGTAAAAAATCTGTTACGATTTATAATTGATATATCGCCATAACAATTACGTTCAAAATTGAAAGTTAACTCACGAACTAGGTTTTTCAACTTTTCTATGTTCATATGGATTGTACTCTGCTACATCCGGGCCCGTTTCTTTCTCCTCGACGCTGTTCATATTTTACGATTTTATTTTATGCACTAATCACACTTCACAAGTGTTCATTAGCATAACATGCCGTTACGTGGGTTGGAATTTAGAGACTATGAATAATAAAATCACTATAGAATGGGCAATATCCTAATTATAAGGACTCTGTATTATAATTAATTTTTCAATAATGTAATGATGGTTCGTGATTTTATAATAGTCACAATCGTTTGTAAATCTCAGTGCTATACTGCTGTTAAATTATATGATAACTCAAACACATTTCAAGTAACACTTTCCGTTAGATTTAATATCTTTATGACTGGCACGTAAAGAATAAACAACCACAATGACATGAGTACAGCAGTACTATGAACGCCGTGTTTGCGCAATATATATAAATTAACCATGAAGGCAAAGCCAGGCGGATAAACGTCACTATTAAAGTGAAAACAAAAGTAAGAAAATTGGTTTTGTTCTTATTTTTACACTGGCATTTTTTGTATTGTGTTTTGTATTTGGAATAAGTAAGTAATAGCAAATGACGTCAAGTTGGAGTATTTACTTTACGTGAAGTCGTAAATATCTGCAAGTATATTGAAATAAGCATCACGTTCTATTGTCAGATCGTTAAACAATCTTAATGTCTTTTTAAATTTAGTAAAAATATACTATGAAAGAATTACAAAACCTACTTTTTACTGTCTATCTGTATATCAAGCTAGACTACTATTAGGCTCAACAAAACTAATTATTAGATTAACGACCACCTGTTAGGACCACCTGTAACGACCACCACTTAATTGTTAATTACAAGTATAAAAACTATCAAGAAAGTTTTTTTAATTTATTCCTGACTTTTTTCATTTTCCAAAAGGTAATTTGTGTCAAACTGCTAATTGTTAATTTAGACTATTTGACTATAAAAAATACTTCTTTGCTGGGAAATGAAGAAAAATATTTTAAACTTGCCAACTATACAACGAGATGAACGCTTTGAAAATAATCTGATTTGATACCTACTTTATACTATTAAATTATTAAATAGAAAGAGATGTAGTCGTTTCGCAGGCGAACTATAATGAGTTCTATTACCTTTTTAAATTACATTATAATAAATATTTATACATAAGTGTATATAGTCACAAACTTCAAATATAGCACGCAGCTGTCGATGGACTACAGTGAATACGTATCGTGTGGGATGCGTTCTAGACTTTTATTCACATAAAACAACTGTGATAATTTGCGAAATTATATGTTATTTTCTTGTTAAAAGTGTATGCACATCCACAATATGCAAGCATCTCTTTTTTTAATTAAGATGCATGTCAAGGCTCGGGTCTTATAAGGCAACAAACAGACAAAATTACTTTCTCATTTGTAATATGAATAAAAATACAAAATCATATAGACCTTACAAATAAATAAATGGTTACAACAGATTAATACAATAAATTAAAATTCTATAACAATAAAAAAAAAATATAAATTTTATTTATAATATAACATAATCTCGACTATTATTTAAATAATATATAAGTTCTGTTGATGTTGATGATATATTTTTTTCCTTAGGAAATACTAATAATTATTTTTTAGTTTTTTTTTGCAGTTACATATTAGCTATCGATGCTTATAGCGTATGCACTACAATCTTACTTCTCATTCCGCGAGAAAAGGAGTATATTCGAAAATATACTACATCGAAATACCTATTTACACTGATGGTAATACTTGCACCGACCTCACTCAAAACCAGCCTCCTCAAACGTATATTTATTGTACGTTTTCATTTACTTGATATCTGCTTCTAATGGGCCATCTATTTGAAGTCCCGGTTCTTATCGGCTGCCCAGGTACAAAAGGCACAGATGGTTGGTTCGAAAAATTGATGTAACTCGATATTCTTGGAATATCATTCTGGACCGGAATAGTACCGAAGGGCGGATAGGTTGGAGGGGCGGTTGAAGCAGATACTCCGGGCAAGAAAACTTGATTAGCATTTGAAATTAATCCTATAGCTGAGACAGGTTGTTGAGCTAGAAGGTTATCATTTAGTGTTGGATTTATTTTAACGACGGGAGCTGTTGGTTCACACACTGTCCCTGCTAGAAGCTGTTTCAAAGGAGCGGTATAAATTCTGAAATTAATGTCACTGTAATCTAGATCGGACTCTAAAAATACAGGCATTCGATCGGACATTACCCATACATTATGTATCTCGTCAATTTTGACGTCACTGGGGAATATTAGCCCAACATCATCCTTGTCAACAAGTGCTATATTTTGGGGCCTGTGTGGAAGTACTGAATTCCAACATCCAATTGCGTTTTGATCAATTAAACTGAATAGTTGCACTCCTGTATCGTCCATAACCTTAGCTGTAGTATGAGTATTTGCACCACGAGGGCCAACGACATAAAAATCTTGATATGACCCCGTTACTTTTCTTTCATCTCTTAAAATACGTGTAGAAACAGCAAATTCTGTGTTACTTGACAAGGGGCTGAAATATAATGTACGATATCCATCGGGCCCAATCGGCGAAGCGGTAATTCCAAATATGCCTTCAGTGTTCCACTGGAAGTTGAGACCAGCAATGTTGAAGTCTCCAACTAAGGGGTCGGGCATGAAGTACCCATGGTTGAATCGCCATGATTTGTTTTGTTGCCATGAGTAAGAAATGAGTCCGTAGCCCAGTTCATCGGAGAAGTAGGCGAAAGTATCTTCACAACTTGATCCTTCATCCAGAGCAATGTTTGCGATAAAAGTAGAAGGCACGATGTCTTCGGGACGGAATACATATCTTCGAATCCGTTGATCAGTGTTTAAATCGTAGACGTTAAGGGCATATGGACAAAGGTTGGTGACATTGGGATCTGAAATGGATTAAAATTCTTGACACCTTTCACGAAAAGTAAATTTTCTTTATCTTAAAACGAAAATTATGTGTTTCGTGGCCTTGTCACACATGATTAAAGTTTTATTACAGCTGAAGTTGATAAAATTATTTTAACAAGCATTTTCTTATTTTTTTCATATGTTAAAACTTCATTATGAATGGAAATCGTTTATGATTTAATTAACTTTTATGTCATAAGAGTTAAAAACAGACGCGCAGTCCACTAGATGTTAAGTAGTTGCTACAACCTCTGGAAAGTTATATCCGATCTTAAACAGACCTGAAGTCTAAACTATCAAATTTATTTTCATTTGGAATTTATTACATTTGTAAAGTACGTATATTTCTTTATTATTTACGAAAGGTTATTAATTTATACGGTTTGATCATCATTTATCTCGCGATTAACTGAGATTATGTTGTTTTAAAGATTTGATAACGTTTTATATGTAGTATTACTATTCTATCAAGATATTGTTCAAACACAAGTTTATTTTAATATCATCGTAAAAGCTTGCACTTGATTTCGTGTCGTACTAATGATCCCATGAAACAGTTATTACTAGTTCCAAATTTGACTGGAATCATATTTTATATTAGGAATTTAGAATTCATAATCCGCCGTGAACAAAGTACTTGTGTCTCTATTAGAGAGATGCGGTTATCGTACTAAACTCCTACTTCTTTATTCTCAGTTGTAGCAACACGTCTACGTACGATCTTAGATAAGAATTGAGTCCTATTTGACATTTTATGAGAATGTCTACGGGCTGCACCGACTAGATTTTAGTACCTCATTAGTACTTTTATTTTACCTTAAGTCTCCAAATTAAATTATAATTTTAGTTATGACTATGAT
>DWON01010844.1:0-10524 GCA_018251015.1 Phocides pigmalion okeechobee
TTAAGTGGTCACTGCAGCCCATGGACAACCACGTCCAATCTCAAATAGAACAGGAGTTCTATTTAAGGATGGATGCGGATGGGTTCCTACTCTTGAGGACTAAGATGGTCGCCTCCAATAATGTGTATCCGGCAACCAACCCCAACCGCAACACAATACATGAAGAACATGCTATGAAGGTGGCGGTAGTGCCGCCCCGGGCGAGCTCTAACGGCTCTACCACCTTTACACAGGTCAGTTTTAACTGTAAAACTTAATCAGATCAAACATTCTGAGATTGACCTAAGGCAGCTCATCTTTACCATTTGATTACAAATGTGCGGCAATCGTCAGGTAAATCCACTCAAACCGATCACTAGACTTACGCAGCACGCATTGCCCTTTATTTTTCTCATTCCAAAACACAACTAGTATCCAATTGTGGGATATAAGTGAGTTGAGAGATTAACAGAAAATAATATTAACAAAAACAATAAATGAATTATTCTAAAAATAAATTATGATGACTCGAATTAATTATGATCTAGTGATTAATTGCAGTAATTAGGAGGTTTGTCTGTAACTGCCAATACAAATGAATATCTTTAACACATCAAATTAGTAAACATGCCTCCTTAGAGCAGGAACACTTGTCTAGGTAAAATCTTGTGGTGTAACCTTTTTTGTTTGAAAGCAGCTAAAATCGACAATATAAACACTGAATACTGTGCAGTAAACACAGTAAATATATTATTTTTCACTTGCAGCAATCAAATACAGGTTTTATAACATAATAGGCTGTGAACGATCCACGTCCCGTAGCACAGTATAATATGACAATCGGTCAAATGATAGCTATATTAGCACATAGATACATCCAATTCAATACAAGGATCATAAAAATACCTAAATCAGCATATACAAGACAAACTTTACTTTGAAAGAAAATATTCTTATACACCACTTAATAAAACCCTGCTTCTTAAGATAATTGTATTTATTATAACCAACTTCGACATTTCACCACATATCTTAAAATTTGAACAGTAATTTTCAATATTCCTGGTACACTTTGTTATACCCACTTAAAATATGTTAAATTCTTTATTATATTTGTGTTACTTTAATGCAAAAATATTACCATTTATACAATCACTGTCATTACATAGCTAACAAGGAGCTCTTTTAGGGGTAAATACAGTCATTTTTCAATCAGATTACTAATGAAACAGACAGAAATTTATACATCTGTGGAAGTTCTGTTCATATTTCCCATGTAGTTGTTATAAGTGACCTCCATACAATGTTAACAATAACAAAGTAATAAGCCAATCAAAAAAATATCCAGTGGACTATAAGACCATACTTTATACTATTGTGCCATAAAATGAAATTGAAATATTTGAAATTGCCAATAATTTCAAATTGTTTATCAAATTTATTTAAAAAAGGATATTTATAGTGTCTTCTAAGTCTTCTAGATCCCATTCAATACTACGTAGAGCATTTCTTAACTCAGTAGATGTCCATTCTACTTCAGGGCTATTAGGGATGGTAGGTGCTTTGGATATCTCTTGCCAGCGAAGATATAGGCCACGGGTCTTATTCAGTGCTTTAAACACCTCACTGTTAATATTAACATGTGATAAGTAAACAAATCAATTGAACTTGCCAAGTGGAGTTAGATTACGCTCGATTATTGTGATAATCCATTCATACCTTTATGGTTATTACCTGAAGCATAATCCTACTGAAACACTCACTTGCTAGTTAAAATGAATATTTCACATATACCATAACAGAATATCCTGATGCTGTAAAACTATAGAAAATTTAAAGTGCTCAAATATTTTATAAAATGCAAACAGGCACAATAACGTATGAAGTAATATTTAACAACCAATAAATAAAATATTTTAGATACTAAGATATAAGAAAAGAACCCAATAATATTTTACTCCTAATAGTAACATTGATTTTTTGCTTTGTGAGTATTTTATTTACATTAAAAAAAGTAAAATTTTGAATGACGGGAGACCTAATTTTGATCAGCTGTAAATGACCCGCATATTAAGAATAGATTGTGTAAAGGGATTACAGTGACATATTTATAAATAAAGAATGCTTCTTATAAACTGATTGTCGATTTGACATTCAAAGGTAACATATAATTGATCAATATAGAACATACAACTACATTATATGAAGTGCCATAACAATTGCTCATCGCTTATTATATGTTACTGCTAATAAAATTAGGGGACATATTTATTGAAAGAACAGGTCCAAATAATTAAGTTTTTAAGTAAATCAACAAAAAATCATGGCAAGTAAAAGTTATGATAATAAGGGGCATTTTCAAATGTTGGAGTTAAGACTAAATAATTACAATACCTCTAAATATTATAAAACAAATTCCCTCATTGCATCTGTCAGTCAGTCTGCTCGTGATAAACTCCAAAAATACTGGGTGGATTTTCTCACCATTTTCAACAACTACTTGAAGAAGGTTTTGGTGTATAAATAAGTTAAGGTTTTTTTGTAAATTGGGTAAGAAATTAAATAGTTAAATTCAATATAATAATATAGTCATTGCACAAAATAGATGTTTCTAATTGTCCATTTTTGTAACTAAGATTACCTAGTCATTAGACTGGATGCATGTATGAAATAAAAATAATGTAAGTAAATATAAACTCTATTTCCAAAGCGAAGCTGGGCTAGGTCACTAGTAATGTCATAAATCTAGGGCAGGTTTTCATGAATTACTTATTCAGCTACAAATGTGCTTATATTCACATGAAATAAGCCCTTCATAATATTTATTTCTTCTTCTTCATAATATTTTTTCATAATATATGTGTACCCAGACTCGCCTATACTCCTAATCTTTCATTTTGCACAACATTATAACTAAAAACTGGTAAGGAGAGATTATTTTTGTATCAAGTATACAAACATTCTTCAAGAGTCGACAATACTACATGGTTCATATATTTTTTCTCTTGGTTCAAATGAAAATTGTTATCTACACATCACAAGTTATCAAAATAATAACCATTTTTATGATTATTAATTATGATATACCAATTTAAATGAAAATAATGAATAATGATAATATGGGCAGACATATGTAACCATGCAACCACCACAATAAAATATTAACACACAATAATATATAATTGACTAAGACACATTACAATGAGAGATAGCTATCAATAAACAGTTTAAAGCAGTGAGATCAATACATTCCATGCAGGCAGGGGTGTGACACACAAATGATCAAAATGAACCAATCATACAACCGTAATATAAATTGCAACTGGCCTTCTCTGCAGCTAAATAGGTAAACTGAACCCACTTACTCCTTTACGACGTAAAAAGGGTCTTCTAAAGTCATGTCAGATAATAGAAACGTATTTGCGCGAAATGTACCATGTGACGGAAGATAAAAACACAAAAAAACGGCAACAACTGACGAGTATACATTAAGTGGAATTGCAAGTGAACACAGACGATCCCTTGCCTATCCCACAAAATATCGACAGCGTAATGCCTACCTCGAGCTCGGGTCGTCCGCCGAGGGAGCTATATCCGTCTCTTGCTGGCTTATGGACGTAGTCTCTTCTGCAGCTGCGTGGTGCTGTAGTTCGTACCGCGCAATCGCAAACCAGAATCTTCGAGGTGTTGCTGACCGCACCTCACCCCACAATGCCCGATAAATACTCCCGCATGCCCACAGCCTACCCCGCTCTTGCAGTCGTCGCGAGATGTAATCTTTTTTTTACTCTTTTTTGGTTGAATAATTCTTGATTTCACTTGATTCATAAATTTTCAAAGTAGATTTGTAGCTGTCACGCCTGTGCTGTCATTGCTTGTGTCACAAATAATGACAATTGTCAAGTGAATACATTATTTACTGCCCAAAAGCCAATAGTTAAATTCGAAACCTGACAATATAATTGTTATTAAAATTAATAAATTATATATAAATTAACTTTGTGTTTCAGCTGAAAAAAAAACGAATCATCAATGTATAAACGCAAGCTAACAGTCGTGTCGAAGATCATCAACCTGGATATTGTTAATTATTATAAAATTTCAGTTCCAATTGGAATATGAGAGAATGACATTTATTTCTTATTACGCTTTTCCTTTAAATACTAAGGATATTTTCTTTTTTCCGGTAAGTACATTAATAATAGTTGTGTAATAATTCATATAAATATGCCAAATCTTTGTAAACCATAAAAATAACAGCTATAATATGTATTTAATTTGTAAATATGATTAATAACACTTTTCCTTAAATTATATTAAAGAAATTAAGTCCAATTTTTCTCAAAACCCATTGTATTATATTTTCGCCATAACTTTTCCGAATTAAATTTAAATAAAAGTACCACGGTGAATTCATTCCCTTGCTCACGAAATGATGCATATGTTATCTGTGGTTTACATTCGATTTCATCAAATTTCACAAATTTGTTTTGTTCATTCTTCACAGCTCATCCCATGCACGCTGGAAAAGGTTTAATTTAAATTGTATTATTTTCCTCAAACAAAGATACAAATATATACAAAATGAATTCTGTGCTAAATCCCGAGGCTCCTGAATTTTACCCAGACATAACGTCATTTACACAGGTATGTAGTTTTGAAATCAGTCACGACTCTGATAATAACAACATCAGCATGTGTTTTTCATACAATCAGAATGTTTTTATTTGTACCTTTCATCTATTGTTCACCTTGATCTAGATTAATGTTGTCAAAGACCTTTAAGTACCTAATATCTTGACATGGGTACAAGGCGTTCCAGATTGCAAATATCTTTCATGGACAAAGAAATTATTGGCAGATATGCATACGTCACGGAAATTAAACGTTTTCGCACGTGTATTTGTTTTTTTTTATGTTTATTATGCCAAAATAGTCCTCAATATATAAATAAGTAAAGGCCATTGGACACAAATGCACACCTCTGTCATGACACCATTTATCCACAACTGTATGCATATCTTGGAGGATTCTTGTTGGATATAATCAATAGTATAATATAGAGTAGTAAAACTTCTTGTGCAACTTCAAATGGACACCATTTTTATAGGTGCAATCAAGTATCATGCCTTCAAATATACTTTTCTATGTGGGCGATGGTTCGGCTCATTTTGAGCCATTTCCTGAGAACAATGTGAGTTTTATAATAAATGATATGAATGTGAATATAATAATACTTTGCATGTGGTCATTTCTGTCAGCTCTGCCAAGTAATGGGCCTCTAAATTATAAAATCTCCTAAAACCTGATGTATGATGAAAACACCATGAGGTGTTTGGTCCAATGGTGTAATTTTTACTGTAAATGAAATTCTTTCAATTTCTTATAACTGTTGATTGATATCTGACAACTTAAACATTAAAATGTCCTCCATGAAAACATTACAAAAGCCCCTATATTTTTTTTTTCATAGCAAACCCTATTTTTGTTCTAAATTTTTAGTTAAAAGTTCTAAATTGCAGTATACTGTATGTGGCTTGAATACTTTTTATGCAGCAGTAATATTTCATACTTTCTCACAATTGTGACAAAACTTCTTATAAGTATTATTATGAAGAGAATCACTTACATTTTAGTATGGGACAAAAAATATTATTAATATATAAATATTGATCAATTTAGTTGAGTTACATATGAGTTAAGTAAAATAATAATATGGGATATTCACTGTTATATTAGAACAGAGTGGCAGTGTGCTCCAGGTGTTTATGACTGTACTTTGTGTATTTGTGTATATAATTCACCAATGAATGCATATGTAGAGGTTATATTCATTTTTGTTAAGGGTTAATTATCACATCCTTTAATTCCATAAGTAGAAAAACAAATGTTATTAGTATCATTTTTAACATCATTTTTGCTTTTGCATGAAGTGTTTTTTTTAGTAGAATGTTACAAAAGCAATATTAAAGTGGCTTCTGAAAACATTTGAAAATTCATTTGGAATGAGTATCTTTTTTTCATGACTTACTTGGCTTTGGTAACAACTGGACTAAATGTTAAATTATTTTTCAGAGTGCATATAAAACGATTCATCAAACAGTAGTAACATCAAATACTTTTCCATCGGGATCTTCATATGATTTCTTTAAAACATTCACTGATTTCAATATTGTTACATGTAAGTTAAGTGAAAATGTGCTCGGTCAATCCAATCAGATTATATTCACTGAGATCCCAAATGTGAAGTTAAAAAAGTAAGTATTGTTTGTGATATAATGTATTATATTTTTGTCATATATGTAACAAATATTTTATGTTGAGTGTGTCAATAGTGGAATTCTATATATACATGACATGCTATTTATAATTTTTATCTGCAAAGTTGAATATTCATCATGTTAAAACCACTACAACATGGGTTTTATGTGAAATGGTGGTGGCACACTTCATTTGATGCTAAATAGTGACTGAAAAACTGCATACAGAATATGATTCCCATGGCTGACATATTTTCTTCATATTTAAATGATTTATAGACCACATTTTGAGCTTTAAGCCATATATATATATTTATAATTACTATCTGCTGCCCTCATGGTCACATTTACATTTGTGGGCAATTTGGAACTTAATTTTTTTGGGTTTTCCAAATTTTCTTATAGCAAAAAAATATTTTCATGTTTTTATTTATTTTCGATTCAAAAGAAAATAGAAAGTAGAAGGTGACCGAAGTTAAATATTTAATTTATAGTGTTGCTGCTATGTACATAATATTTGTTTTATAGCAATTGAAAATTAAAGCAAATAGTTTCCTAGAGTTACTAACTCAACAAGGCTACATGAGGCTACCGCTATGAAAAACACATAATACTTAAATCTACACGAGCAGGCTCATATTGTCATAATTTATATAGTCATAATATGCAATATACTAGTGAAAACTACATCAAAATCAGTTAACCCAATTCAGAGATTAGTGCACAAATGCACAAACTGAAACGCAATAATTCTATTAACTATTGTTTTGGGTTCTACTGTATGAACAAATACCTATTATAATAGTTTCTCTCATATAACTTCCATGTGCAGATCACAATCAGTTGCTATTTTACTATTTGAATACATGTTAACAACTTCTTGATATGATTTACTTTTATGAACTATTAACACCTGCTATCAGCTTGCATTTTGAGTTTGTTTTACTAAATATTTTTGTAATATTGATAGTTTGGTTTCTCATTACATTCTTAAAATGTTCCTTAAATTCCTATTGGCGGTCCAATAGGATTCTCATAAACTTGTTTTCACATTTATATGTTTAATTAAATGTAATGGGTCAAAATACATTTTTTTTAAGATATTTTTGAGGTGATTTATTGTGTTTCATGATGTGTGGGCCACTAGTGGCTGACATGGCGGTCAAATTGTTAAACACTTTACAATAAGTAAATCAGATATATTAAAATTCAAATTTTCAGAAATACATTTAGTATTTTCCCATTTTTGTTTATATTAAATTGTATGTTGTTGACAGGCCTAATGATTATTAATTTTTAATTAAAAATATGTATATATTATACCACATTAAAAAAAAACATTATATCATGAATATTAAAGTTTGCATTCTTAAAATCTGTCTGTGAGCTGTTTGTCTCTATAAAAAATCACTTATCATAAAGGTTTCAATGTTTATATTAATAGTGCATACATTGTTGAAGAAATGTAAGGGTGTTTGTAAATAAATGCAATGCTTTGCAAAACTCTTATATCATTTTTTGTGATAAAAAAGATTGTTTTGCTTGCTAAAGCGAACTATTGTCCTATTATGACCTTTATCTGTTGTTATTATACGTATGCGAACTTATTAAAAAATATTTTGCTTGCAATATAATTTCTTACAAAGAAATAATTCATTGCATTCACCTGGGAAAGAGCCGCACTAGCACATGCTTTTGTTCAATTTTATTTCTTGCGAATTATTTGATTGATTTTGAGTTACAATAATACCTATTATGAAATATAAGTATTAATGGGAAAATATTAAACCAATTGCAAGGATTTAAGAAGGTTGTATGTTCTAATATTGCTTTTTATTTATATGCTTAGCAGGTGCTAATAGTTATATTTACATGTTATTTGACTTTTTCTGTATGTAATGTTCATATCAATAACAATTAAATATTGATACTTTTTGCCTTGAATAATATTTCTGTTGTAATTGCCATATATAAGATATTTTTCTTTTAACAGAAAAGACATGGAATATAATACAGAAATAATTGTAGACACCAACGATCGTGTGTTAGACAGAATCGAAATAAATATGGATTCACTGAGCAATGTGAACACAGTTAGTGAACAGCTTTTAGACGGTATGAAGCTTGGGTGCAATGTGTCCGCTGGGATTCACAAACCCATAATAGCAAAAATTCAGGTATGTACATAAATATTGTTTTACTCTTAGTTTACTTCTTTTTGGTTAAATTTTTTGGGGTTTATATTTTTTAATTGCTAATTAACAAACATTATTATTTGTGATAATATATATTATTTATAATATTTCAATACATTTCATATGGTTGTCTTTCAGTGTACAATTCAGTTTCAGTTGTACAATTAATTGACATAATAAATCATTATAACTTTAAATATATATTATTTATTTATTTATGTAAATCTTACAGGACAATCCTTGAATTACACTTAATTTTTGAAATTGAAATAGTGGTGTGCATACTACATACATATATTATTACCCAAATTTGAAATCTTTTGTAATTGTTTGTAGATGGGGTCCACCATGTTTATTGGAGCTAAAAATATTGCGCGGCCGCAATTAACATTCAAAGACGCTGTTGACAATTCCGAAAATTTATGGGTACCAAAAATATCTGACAAACCAAATAACATTAAGCCACTTGCATTGAACATAATCTACAATGACAATGGTGAGGCAGTCGGGTGAGTATAAACGTTATACATTGTGAGCAATTTCTTCAACACGAGCACCCATTATATGCAATACATGGGCAACAGTAGCCTTGCCCCTCCGTCCTTTTGTCGTTAATTGAAACATCCTGCTCCGTCGCGGGTACTGGACTCTGCTTCAATATCTACATACATTTGAATGCAGTAGACATTTTATTGTTGCTACGAGTTGGCTCTAAATTGGCACTTATATGTTGTTATGCCTCTATTCTTTGCACAAACTGCAAGGTCGTATACCTAGTGCTCTTTTCTTGACTAGCTATCAACGGATCAAAACAATTATAATATTTATCTTTGTGTCCATGGCACATCCAATGCAAAAGGGCTAAAAATCTATAAATCGTGCCTTATGTAATTAATTTTAGTGAAGATCGTGTATAAATATCTCTATATTAAAACTATCCTGTAGCAAGCCGTAACCCCATTCGTCGCTTACGAACAATTGACGAGACTTCCTCGACTCGAATGGAGTGGCTTGATTGATACGTCTTAAACCCTCCTCAACAGTTATTATCTCCACACGGACGGCACTTGTTGAGATATTTATTTATATAATAGAATTTTCAATTACTGACCATTCCTTTTCATTTAGACCTTCTTCGATGATTTCTGCTGAGCCCAAAGATTGACTGGTAGAGAATGTTTTTAGCATTAAGTCCACCTTTTGTGCCACTTTTTGTATTCGGTATAATAAAGAATAAATTAATTAATTAATTTTCCATTACGTCTACTATTTTCCATGTTCATTAAGGGACTAAAATCAAGACAACCATGGATTAATGGGGTGATACGATAACGGTTTTGCGATACTTTTCTTTAAACATGATATTTCAGATGTATTAGCATTTTGTTTCGTTTTAAAGTTGTTTTATTATTATATAGACCGCAGTTATTGTTACTGCTAGAATTCCTTCTTGTTAACGAGTATGATAATGTATAGGCCTTGTGTATAGCGTAGAAGTGTAATTCAGATGAACCTATAGTAGGTAAATGCAAATTAGAGATGCAATAAAATGATGTAATTATATTATAAGACTGAGCGTAAAATTTTGACGTCACCATAATAACTTTAAATTTGTCCTGGGAACTTTATTAAAAACACTATATCGTGAGGTTTAACTGGGTTTTTGCTGACGACTAATACACTTGTTCCCCTTCAGTCACTCTTCTGGGGCACTATAGATAACTGAACAAGAGTTCTTTGGAGCCACGCTAGTATATTTGTTCGCTTTTAACATATTTGAAATTATCAGGCCACCTTTTATATTGTTTGTGAATTACTTTCGTATAAGGTGATATCCGGAATATACCTACTACGTATAATCTTCCAGTACCTAGTATCTACAGACTTCAAAACGACCAAGACAATAACCTTGACATAAGTAAAGTAGTAAATAAGTAAAATACACCTTATAAACAACTAATATACTTTTTTTATTATTATGAAAGAGTAAGAAACGGGCATGCAAGCCACCTGATGTTAAGTGGTCGCTGCAGCCTATGGACAACCACGTCCAATCTCAAATAGAACAGAAGTTCTATTTAAGGATGGAC
>DWON01010845.1:0-10524 GCA_018251015.1 Phocides pigmalion okeechobee
GATGTACCCAGCTCCCTGTGGATTCAATGATTACATTGATAAGTTCTTTCACATTTTCCTGTAGAATTTCGATTTTACCGTTGGAAACATGCGATACAAGCACGAATAATACCCAATCAATTTTTTAAAATTTTAGATATTTTTGAATTTGTAAGTAGTAAGAAACACAGTAGAAAGCGTCAGCTCTGTATGTGTTAAATTATTTATTTACACGTCATAATTACAACCGTCTGAAACATCCAATGTGGATGCTTAACAACAAACTTTATAAACGTACTCTCTCGTATTGTTTTAGTAAAATCAGTACAAAAACATTAATTTTATATCTACTACAAATCTAACAAGCAACATAAATCATGACGTCATGATTGGGAAAATGTAGACACTCAACGTATGATAACGCGTGAAAATGCTATATCAACGGCTGTGCTATAGGGTACCTGTGATATCAGCACCTTCTTCTCCTTCGGCGATGCTGGCATCGGTGTCATGGAAGGCCAGTTCTTGGTAAAGCGTATTGGCGCTTCGCTTCTCACTCTTGGTTTGAGATTTGCCCGAATTTGAATTCAACGGTGCCACCGGAGACGTTGCCTATGAATAAACAAAAATTTTATTACGAAAAATTATCAACATCTATAGCGATTGCAAAATCTATACCACTATGTGCAAAAATAATACTTTATTATAGTAAATTGGTATACGATACTTGCGATTAGTGTACAAATAATAATAGTCAAAATTGCAGAAACACAAAATAGTACAAACAGCTGATTTTGGCCTGATAACAACATTTTATCAAAAATGTTATTCATTATGCATTTAGATGTAATTATACTCTAACTTTGATGATAATTTTGAGATTATTCTTTATAATGTTGGTTATTTTTTAATTGTACCATTTCTCTTACGTGAACATAGCATTTCTCTCAACTATGATTACCTAAAACTGACGTCAGTTGCCCTCGCACACTAATAAACGTTAAGAACGTAATTCACGTACGTTCATAATCCAACATAAGACAAACACTTATAAGTAATCTCATGCTATATAATTGTTTATTAGATTATAGTAATTTCGAGTGCTAATTATCAATAGCATCCTAACGTATAGTCTTTTTTGCTTTTAATATCTTAATCAGGAGAATTCGTGTTATGATCTTAGAGCAAATAGAGATATAGGACTCAAAAACAGAAAAAAATATTCAAATAAATACGAATTAACCGTAGATCTACATCGTTTACAGCGTCTTCTCGAACGAACGGATAGCATGCTGCTCCTATCTATTTACAGAAAATGTTTACACGTCTATTAAACTATATACATATTTTAAATTTTCACTAAGACAGAGACTGACGTGCCATCTTTTGGACCAGACCGGAATAAAAGTTCTTATTTTAGAAATTAAATCAAATAATCAAAGGATTTAAATATAAATAGAATAATGATCCTAGTGACAAATGAAACCTCTATTATGGCATTTGCGTTGCTGACTTTGTCTTCACTTAACCCTCATGACTTCACAGGAATACAATATAATTATAACAATATTAATAATATAATAATAACAATATTAATAACATAATAATAATAATACACATTTATCTAAATGAAACAGAAGACTGATGTATAAGTTGTATGAAACTTTTTGTAAATTTTAATTGCAACGAATTCTTCGTGGTCATAATTATTGTAAAATAAATATAATGTCAAATGAAAATGACGAAGTCTTCCTAATTTTCAATGGTAAACGTCAAACATATATCACGTTAAATAATTTAATAAAATGAAAATTATGTTAAATAACATAGCACTTGCATTCTCATTTTTATTGTTTTTCATGCGACAAAATATAGTAGCAATAAAATGTTACCAGTGTTCGACGTTGCATGATCGGGGATGTTTTTCATACGACCTAAACAAATATTACTTGAAAGTCTGTGAGAACAGAGACACGGATTTGGGAACGCCTGTGTGCCGCTCCCTCTCCCAAATACACTTCTTAACTCCGGAACACGACGTCATCATAGTAAGAGAGTGTGCGTACATATACAAAACGCCCTTGGGATGTGAGCAATCCAAGTTCAGCGGAATACACTACTCATTATCCTGCGAGTGCAATGAAGACGGATGTAACAGATCAACAAATCGAAGAATTGACGCGATCCCCTTACTTTTGTTCTTGTATTGGTTATTTTGTTAAGTTTAGAACTAAGATACATATATCATAAAGATAATAAGACACGTTAAATATTATTTTAGTAAAGCATATTAAAACAATAAAAAAAAATAAACCAATAACATTTAGTGGCAAGATTCCGAGCTCTTGCACGTTAGGAACGGAATTTGATTTTTCGTGGTTATGTGTGTTTTGTAAATTAATTACCCCTTACATTAATGGTGAAGCATAATAACTAAAACTTGCGGTCAAGAAAGTTCTCAAAAATGTGTAGTCTGACTATTCACATTTCGTCAGCCTGATTGACTATGGACCTAAACTTTCTCAATTTGCGAGGACATGAATACCCAGTAATGAAACAGTTGATGATAATATCAGGGAATATACTTTACATATAGTAACATTAAAAAATAAAGTAACAATTCTTGTTTACTGATAAACCTGTCTAGTGTTTGAGGTCGATTATCTCAATTGTTTGATTGTAGTCGGCAACTGCCACGTGTACTGAATTGAATACAAATTGCCGCCAAAGTGTTTCATGCACCGCTCCCTGTCAGTATACCGTTTATTTCCGAGAATTGTACCTAGACTATAGGTTAAATTCTGTTAAGCTTGTATTGACGTCAACCACATCCTTGAAGTCTAAAGGTAGGTAGCACAGGGTAACAATTATAATAAATAATGAAACGGAAATTCTATCAATATTACAATTAAATTTGCTTACAATTTATTTTGAATATTGAAGTTGTTTTGGTAGATGTACCCTTTTCCAGTGCTTCTGTTACTTTGTTATGGTGATAAAATTTATAAAGAAATATTGGTTATACTGTCAATGTCGTCTTCACAAGAAGTAAATCATATTATGACTAAACTTAAATAACATAAATAATGGCACTCCTATCGAGGATTAGATAAGGCTGACCAAAGTCAGCAATCGCTCATTAGACATTCTTACTACATATCAGTTTTGGTATTTATTCGTAATATTAATTCACTTAAGAAAATTGGATAAATCACTAGAAAATTAAATTACCAAAATAATTTTTAATAAATGAAGGGTTTCATTTTACTTGGGCTTGGTTTCATAACAAAATATGTTACCAATACTTTAAAATGAAATTTGATTTAATGATATTGTGAGGTTCAACATTAATAAAAATAAATGGAACTTCATAATAACATTAAGAGAGAACATACGTTTTTGTGCACTTACTTGGCTTTGCTGTTTTATTGGGTCTGTTTGGTGTGCACGCTCAACAGTCCTTACTGCTGCTAATTCTGATCCTAATAAATTGAATTTTATTAAAATATAAACTGTTACAAATAAACACATTCTGGAAAGTATGTTTTCAGGTATTTTGTCAAGCTTAATAAAATAGTAATTTGAGAAAGCAAGTATAAATGATAATACCAATAGGAGGTGAAGAAGGCGAAGATGAGAGACTGACCGGGCTGCCAGGTATACTTTCAGTTTGCTCCACCATGTGAACAGAGCCTTCCAGTGATGCAAAACCAAATGAAATTGGACCTAAAGTAGGAAAGAAAAGGCTTAAAGAGTGAAGCTGAATAAACTCTTGATTGCAAAGTAAATGAGCTCGTAATATCAGAGGTTATATCTGCTAGCAAGATGTTAAAGAAATGTCATAACAGTTTGTTTAAGTTTTCTATGAAATTTTCTATAACACTTAATTTAGCATACATTACAATTAGCTTTATGATAATAAAGTATTTATAAAAACTGTAGATGAATACTGGACATTGATATTATTTACATTTTTAATTTCAAATAAAGGAGTTGGTTAGTAAGAGCTGTACAATTGATACTACAGGTGTGGCAGAAATGTGTGAAAAGAGAGTAATTGCAGGAAGTTATTTTCTTTTATATCTTAAAGCAGAAAAATATGGCCAACACTAAAACTATGATAAAAATATTGTACAAGTGACCAAATGAATCTACAATTATTACACACAAAGTAATAATAATAAGTGTATAATGATCAGAGTTTTATTCTCAAAATATGAAACTTTCATACTTACTGAACTATGAAAAAAATATTGTTACTTGTTCTACACACCAGAAGGATAAATTACTGTATGAAGGGAAAATCAAATAACACACTTTTGGTATTATTACCAACCAGACATCACTGTTATTGAAGGCAGTTGAAAGTAAGCAAGAAAAAGAATGAAGCGGTTTACCACTAGATCTGCCCACAGGGTTGAGGCCAAGCCTACCACGAACTTCACTTCGGTCACTGGCCGTGCTGAGTAGAAGCTTGGTGCGTTCCATGTAGTCCATGTGCGTCTTGAAGAGCTCTGTATAGCGTTCGTGCAGTTTCGCATATTCCTGTTTGTGGATGATGTTATCACATGTTAATAATATAGAAGCCAACTACTACAAGTTACTCCTTGTTAAAAAAATGTGTTTTTCATTTGCAATTTTTTTATTGTTTTAGTGCCTACTTAATGTTTATTATTAGTTCAACAATGTTACCTTTCTAAAACAAACAAACATTAGTATACATGTTTTTATAGTTGTCATAAATTTTCTACATGTATAACTAAACTGGTTTATATTAAGGAGGAAAGTGCAATGCATACCTTTTTCAGTTCATTTTCTCTCTCTTCTAATCGACTTGCATGATCCAATGAGTTCTTGTGTTTTAATTCCAACATGCGCACTATGCTGTCCAATGCCTCCAGCCTTGCAGACATATCTTTTTTCTCACCTTCATAATGATCTTCTGCTTCTAACAACTGTCAAACACATATTTTTATATGAATAAAATAGATAATAAGCTAAATTAATATAATTGAGTTATTGTTAAATTTTAAGTTTTAAAAATACCTTGTAAAATTTTGGTATGATTACTATATGCATTGACATAAGTACTAATTTTTATAAGAATATGTTTGATATATTTATACCTTTCAAACCTTAAAAACCTACTTTTATAGAATATTTACTAGAGGTCTATGTTTTAGATATTGATAAAAATACAAGGTTATAAACCAAAAGTATTTTGTAATGGACAACATTACTTCATGTTCATTGCATGTATGAATATAAAAAAATAATGAAATTAACTTTTAGAGAATTTATCTAAAGAAAGTTTTAGAGTAATTATACTTATGAAAAGACTTATTATTTATTACATAAAGATAATAAATAATAAGTATTAAAATTTAATTTTACATGTCAGTGATTGTGCAGTCTCATAAACAAAGTTAATGAGGGCAGAGCAGTTTGCATAAATAGTTGATAACAAATGTGAAGCAACCTTGTTACTGTTGCCCTAAAACTGAGATGTTTGTAATATTGTAATTATAAGAATTCCAATGGGGCACCTACTTGCTTACCTTGAGATTCAGATAACAGAATGGATGACACATTGAAAAGTTCAAAAGACACTAACTTTTCCACTCAAAAGTATTGCACAACAATCAAAAGCACACTAAACGTTTTATAGACTCAAAGATGAATGAACTACTGAGAATGCTTTATTTAGGCTGGCCTTGTACAGCAAAACAAAGGAAATCCAGCCAAGGTCCAAACAAACTGAATTGTTAAGTTAAAAACTGAACTCACCTTCTGTTCGGAGTGCTTCCTGGCCGCCTTTTCGCGCTCGTACTGCGTGACTAGTTGCTCGTTGTCTTCTCTCAACAGCTCCAACTCTACTTCGTGTTCTTGGTTCGTCTGGTAGGCGGAATCCAAACATTCCAAAACGTTCACCAGCAATGGCATCAAAGTTTTCACCACATCCTCATCGTAACGAGCTATCATGCGCTCAAACTCCTGGTAAATACTTCCTGCTAGCGATTGCACCTTCTCCGACATAACCACATGCGAGTCTTCGTGGGAACCGTATATGGTCTCGGACGTGCCATAGCTACTATTTGCACTGTCGTCGAAATTCATGATGGAAAATGGTGCAGTGGATAAATGTTGCTTCTACTTCACCCAAGGGCGACTAATGCATTTTACGTGAAAACATAATCAGTTTATTTCGTATAGTGCACAGTAGACGATCGATGATTCCTTTAGTAAAATACTGCTTTGATCATTCCGACTAAATACACTGCACAGAGAGCACGTAGATGACTTTAAAGATTGCAATAAAAGAGAGAAAAGAATGACTACATTCACACCATTTGTTTGACTGACGTATTTTCGCTCAAATTCGTTCTACCAATACCAATGCTACTACACGAAAAAAAATCTTCGATTAGCGATGGATGATTTAAGAAGTTTCCGGGCAGGAACTACTTCCGGTAATATATTTTTCTTAAACATATAAATAACACTTCTTTTTATAATAATACATAATGACGAATTCATTGAAGTTTTTGTAACTACGTAATACATAAATGATTACACCTATGTCACAAAGTAAAATGTAACCATATGGAACGTTTCTGATTGGATAAACAATAAAATTATTTATGTCATTTCAGCAGGATATTTTAATTTGGATAAATGACGATGTATTTCTATTAAGAAAAATTTGGAAATAAAATTGTACATATAAAGTCTTTAATAAATCAATAAATTCTAAACTATACTTGGCGAATTAAATCATGACTATTATTTTAAATATCTGCTAATATGTTCATCCTAAAAATAAAGCTTAAACCCCACACAGCGATTAACAACCGCACACCCCCGCCCGTGCTTTTTGGCAGGATTGTGACACGTGTATTGCTGAATGTGGACATGTAAACTATTATATCCCTAGCATACGCATAAGAAGGCAGTTAATGCAGCGGAATCATATGAACCGCGGTTAATCTAGCCATTGGACGATTTAGACTCCAAAATTTGTGATCATGCTTTAACAAAATGTAAACAAGTTATTTCATACCACCCGAGTGTCGTTGGCAAAACCATGCTTATGCTTATATCATACACGCTTACAAGTATACATTAACGGAAAATCATGCTCACTTTTTTTATTCAGTGCCATCATGTTGCACAAAGTTATATTTTAATATAAGTATGCCCTTCATAAAATACATTAATAGGATGTTTTAAACAAAGCTCTTAGTAGATGACGCCACTGAAAACAAAGGTAAACAAAGAAGGCAGCCCAAGATAAGGGTAACATAATATTTTTAATCGATAAAATTACAAATGAAAAGGTATTGTTTAATAAATTTTACTTTTATAACTTAATAAAAGAAGTTACATTTATGTCACGACCCATTAAGGTGATGGAATTATAAGGGAATGTAACAATTACATGATTAAAACAATATAATAAGATACCATAGAGCATGTCTCAGTAGCAAGAAAAAGATCTTATTAAAACTCACGTATCAACACTCTACTATCCTGCTTCTGGTGGTTTACTCACAGAATGAGCGTTAACCTGTAACATTTCACAACAATAGACGGTTTGTTATATCCAAATTTCAAAAATGTACTCAAATTACTTAAATGCATATTCTGTATTATTATTGACATTATAAGGAATATGAGCAATAATTAAATAATAATCTGTGTCTTTTTTGATAAAACTATCATATAATTTCTATATAAACTTACTGGCAAAAATTTTTTAGCAGTGCGTAGGATTCTCTTTTTGTCTTCGTATTTTGTTGTTATTAGTAAAATAATGCTGGTAAATTAATTTTAAAAGCTAAAATCTCACGCGAAATTTTGAAAGTTTATTTTTGTTTATTTTGGTTTTCAGTGGTGCCAACTAGCGAGATAAAAGTATAACTAAATATTGATATAATTACTTATTTAATTGTAAAAACTATGACTTCTAAATTTAGGCTATAGCGATACATAATAAACTTCCGTGGTTGATATGGTTATCACGGTGTGTTTCTTGTTTTTCTAAAGATCATAAACAGACTGGATCAAAGCCTTGCCACAACTTCAATTTTTGAAAACTTTTCGTCTCTGATTTTTATATATCTTACTTAACTATTAGTTGTTCAGCTATCACAATATTAACATACGCTTATTGCAGTTTGGTAGTCACACATAAAACACTGCAATTAACAACATTTGAAAAAATATGAAACACTAATATTGGTATAATATTACTATTTTTCATAATACATACCTGGTTAAAATATATAATATTAGAATCAGACAATGACGTACCATAAACAAAGTTATAGTAGTTTTTAATAGGTACGTGTATCCGAAAATTTGAGAGCAACTTAGTACGTGTTGAAAGTTGCATCGAAGTTGTCAAATTTGCAAAATAAAGGCTCCAATTCTAGGAGGCACGTAAGAAGATTGTGAAGCTGAACTTAAAATAATACTTATTTGTGTTCAGTAAATGGGAGTTTTGTTTTTCTGTGAGAATAATGTTTATCTATTATAAATTTATTTCTTAAGCTATTATTGTTTATCTAATGGAATATAAAGACATTCGGTAGGAGACATAGATACATCCCTTTTTATTTAAATTTTTACAGAATTATATCTCCAAAAAGAACAAGTATGTCTAGTCAAAAATCGGTTATTTGGGCTTACATTTTGTGGTTAGTTGGTGGATTATTTGGTATCCACCACTTTTACTTGGGAAGGGACAGACATGCGTTTGTTTGGTGGACTACTCTTGGCGGTTTCGGTATAGGCTGGCTGGGGGAAATATTCAGAATACCACGCTATGTGAGGGATGCTAACGAAGACCCTAAGTATATGCGGGAACTGGTGAACAGAATTTTACGAAATAAAAAGGTTAGTACCAACCTTGCATGAACTTTCCTACAGATTATTTGTTGTAACTTCTATACGAAATTTATTTTGGATGCCTAACTCTTTTTAAAAATCCTTTTTTTTATTAGTAATCTATTTTAATCTTACTACTCAATCTTTATTGTTTTTGTTGTAATTTTTTTCCACATTTGAAAGTCCATGTAGGCACAAACATGGTATCTGGGTTATTAGGTCAAATATTCAAAGAATGTTATGTACATATTCACATTTATTTCTACAAATCTGTAAATCATGTTGTGAAGGCAAAATAATCATTTCAATTAGTAATTCATGGCTTAAAAGATTTAAATGAACTAAATATATATTTTTGGCTGATGTTAAGTGGTCTTTGCCGTCCATGGATATCTAATACAACTTCATACAGGACTAACAATGCTAATCCTGAGGACTAAGAGGGTTTTCTTGCTTATAATAATTGATCTTGCCATCTGCAACTACCTTACCAAATCACAAGAACTGCTTCATGGAGGATTACGTAGAGAGTGATAGTAATTTTCTGGTAAACCTGTGGTTCTCCCATCTATAAAACCTTGCCATCTTGGATGCTAATTTTGCATGCTTTTTAAAAACATTACACACAAACACATTATATTACATTTGTTTGTATTGTGAATACTGTTCTATTGCATGATCATTTTCTTCTATCTCTTTTTAATACTATCTTCTTACACAGTGAAAAAAATTTCTAATTTGGATAAAGGGATTAAATTGATGATTTTTGTTATATGCAGTTATAAGAATTATTAAATCAGAATTATTGTGCCATATATTTTATAATGATAAATATTTTGAACCTGCTATTTTACTAAACCTGAGTTCTTTTAAGGAAAAGGGCTCATATGTAATTACTTGCGCAAACTTCACTTCTGTTTTATCTTTATTACTACCACTTATTTAAATATTTGCACAGGCTATATATCTTATTGTTGTCAATGCTTATTTATTTACCAGGGTATGCTATATTGTTATGCACTAATATAATTTTATACTCATATATGTAAATGAGTTGTTTAACTATTTGTTGAAATTAATGACAAAATAAAATGATCTAAACATAGTATTGGAACAATTTTTACACAGCTCACATTTTATTTAAATTCTTTGAATCTCACAAACATAAACTAAGTTCATTGTTAAAATATTTTTTTTCTAGTCAAGTTTCTAGTTAGGTTTTTGACCATTTTAATTATGATAAATAATATAAAATCCCTAATAAATCACACCAATGTAAATTAATAAATACAAATACTTATGAATAAAATCTTTTCAACTGCTTTAATAAACATAAACATCTATTATTTACTATAAAAGGATTTAGTCAAAAATCACCTTTATTTTTGTATAATTGTAAAATGCTAGTAGACAAGTTTATTAGCTTGGCTAAAATAAACTGACATTATTATAAAATAAAATGCGTATCTAAACAAAATGTTGTTTTCCTAAAAAAAAATAAGTAACTGCAACCATCCTAAAGCATGCTTCTAAAATATTTTATGTTCATAATATCATGTTCATAAATAACTACAATATTTCGCTACTTCAAAACAAAAGGGCCACAACGCGAATAGACCTAATTTCACAGGAGAGCCATTTAAAGTTTTCAAAATC
>DWON01010846.1:0-10523 GCA_018251015.1 Phocides pigmalion okeechobee
GTATAACTCCGGTGGAAGATAGGATGATCGGGACAGTTCGGATGGAATTTACCCTCCATTGTGCTTTAATTTCTAAAGATAGGTCGGTGTATTTGGCAATTTTTTCAGTGAATGTAGTTTGAATGTTATGGGTGTTGGGAATGGAAATATCTATTATGTAAACTATTTTATTTTTCTTATCGTGTAGCGTTATATCTGGACGGTTATACTTATAGTATGCAGTTTTGTCTGTTATAAGTTTGTATTTGTAAGCTAGATATTGGTGTATGATGGCAGCTAATTTATCGTGGCGGTGTTTGTATTCTGTCTGGGTGATTGATTTACAGGCTCCTGTGATGTGCTGTATGGTTTCAGAACTACTGTGACAGTGGCGGCAAAGGTCACTGTGTAGTGTACGGTCCCTTATAATATGTTTTCTGTAATTTTTTGTGTCTATTGTTTGGTCCTGTATGGCAATCATAAATCCCTCTGTTTCTGGAAACAGCTCACCTCGCTTCAGCCATGCGTTTGACGCAATTTTGTCAACATTTGCGTTTGCTAAGTCGAGGCAATGTCTCCCGTGGAGGGATTTCTGAACCCATGTAACCAGTTTTTGGCTAACTGATGTTATAGTTAGTTTTAGGTCTAGTTCTTTTAGGCTAAGTGGTGTTAACTTAGTATCTGACTGGACTACGGCATGATGTAATTCTGACTGTTGTGCTTTGTTGTGAAAGAATGTTCTGAGAGATATGATTTGTTTGTTGTGTAGATTTTGTATATCTATTAAACCTCTTCCACCTTCGTTTCTAGGTAATGTTTGTCTCTGGACACAGGCTCGTGGATGATGTTTCCGATACTGTGTCATGGTAGTGTTAATCATACGTTGGAAATTTTTCAAATCAGTTTGCGACCATTTTATAATCCCAAATGAGTAGGTTAGAATGGGTATGGCAAATGTGTTTATAGCTTTGATAGTGTTGCAGGAATTCAATTTTGTATTCAATATTTTGTGTAATCTAGTTTTAAATTTTTCAGTTAGCATCTTTTTAGTATGTTTTTGGTGTATTTGTCTCGTCTGTTGGTATCCCAAATATTTATACCCCTCTATTTCGTCTACTGGTTCTATTGTTTCAAGTGTGTTTAATTTGTACGGATCATATTCAATGCGTCCTTTTCGGACGGATTGTATCTATCTACCCCGAACTTCATTTGGATATCTGCTGAGAACGACTGGGTGATATCTGCTAGATCTTGGATACCTGCAAGGGATGATGCAAATAGTTTAACATCGTCCATGTACATTAAGTGTGTCAGGGTGTAGTTATCAGAGTTAAATTTTATATTGAAACCTTTTTGAGTGTCGTTTAGCATTCTAGATAATGGATTAAGAGCTAGGCAAAACCAGAGGGGGTTTAAGGCATCTCCCTGAAATATGCCTCTAGTTATATGAATAGGTTCCGTTTCAATCAATCCTTCTTTACTGTTTATTTTTAATATAGTTTTCCAAGATTTCATTGCAGTTTTTAGGAAGTTTACTATTGTTGGGTGTATATTATACTGTTCTAGAGTGGAAATCAGCCAAGTATGGGGTACAGAATCATAAGCTTTTGTGTAATCAATATACATTGTGTAAATGTCTTTCTTTTTCTCTATTGCCTGTCTGGATACTATATTGTCAATGGTCAACTGTTCCTTGCACCCCTGACTGTGTCTGCGGCATCCCTTCTGCTCCTCAGCTATGATATTATTTTTCTCGACGTATGTGTAAATGATTTCAGCAATACATGATGTAATAATTTTGTTAATGTTTTGCAAACAGGTTATGGGTCGGTATTTGGAAGGGTTAATTGTGTCAGATCTATCCTTGGGTAGCATAAAAGTTATTCCTTCGGTCATATATTGGGGCATTAATTTAGGGTATTTAATGAAATTATTTATATGGTTCAACAGGGGTATGTGAGTGCTAGTAAATTTTTTATACGAGAAATTATGAATTTTGTCTGAGCCCGTTGCCTTCCAGTTGTGAGTTTTAGCAATTATTTTTTGTAAAAGATCTAGTCCGATGTTTTCAAATATCATTTTGGGTAAGCTATGAAACTTCTCCTTCTCTTCGTCTATCCAGTTGCTGTTCTTATACTCCACAGGATTACTCCAAATATTTGCCCAGAAGTCATGTAGCTTTTCTTTTGTAGGTATATTTGTACAGTTGTTTTCTTTAAGTATTTTAGTAGATTGGGTTAGTCTTCTATAAAATATTTTTTCGTTATTGGTAAATAGCTTGTTTTGTTTTTTCCTAAGTGTAGTTTCCTTATATCTTCTTAATCGGTTGGCCAGTGCTCCTAGCTTTTGTTTTAGTGTGTCTAAGTAATGTGTCAGTTCAGTGTTAGGGCTTTCGTGTTGTGAGTGTATTTGGTACCTTTTCTTTATTTGTCTAATGTAATTTTTTAACTTGTTGCTTCTATTTCCTCTAATATATTCAGTCAGTCTCGCTATATCTGCTCGCAACTCATTAATTCTACATTGTAATCTTTTTTGCCAAAGTGTTCTGTTTGTTTAGCCCTGTGTTATGTAGAAGGAAACTTAGCTCCATTATGCTTGGCTGCAGTATAAGCTGCACAGTAAATTATTAAGTGAAGAGTATCAAAATCGATCTCAGTAGTGATTATTTTAGGTATTATATAATTATTTAGGTAGTGTACAATATTGGCAAATTTTTTTGATGATTTTTGTTTAGGGATGTGGTCTCGTGAATTTGGGTTAGTGTATTTGAAATTGTTCATACATTCAAAAAAATCTATTTCTATTTTATTTGCTGTATCTTCTGGCAAACGGATATTTATAGGACTACATCCTTACTCGTCTAGTGTATCTTCACATGTCGGATGAATTAGTTCTGGGGACGTTGTAACATTTAGTGATTGGTTTTGGTTACGTATGTTGTCTTCATGTGAATGTATTGGTGGGCTAATAACTCGTTCTTGTGTATTAAGATCACGCTCTTTAAATATTTCTACTCTTATTTTCTCCAGTTTATCGTCCGTAATATATTTATTTTTGACTATTGCTCTTCTCTGATCAGCAATCCTTTGAACAGATGTATGTGCTAGATGTGGGCACTGTTTAATGACTTCCTGATGAAGTATCGAGCGGTAAGTAGTCATGTTTTCTGTTTCTAGTTTTGTAATTTTATAGTAGGTTCTTATTATTATTTCATTGACCTCTTTACTCCAGCTGTTTCTGCCCTTAGTAATTATAGGTAAGTTACTTGTTTGTGTCTGTGTTTGGCAACGGTTATTTAATTGAGCTTCTACTTCAGATCTAATTTCTAGTATTTTTTCACACGACAATAGCTTTCTGTTAATAATTGCTCTTCGTTGATCACCTATTCTTTGTACGCTGACATCCATTTCAGGGAACTTTTCAATAAATCTAGCGTGTAGTGGTGGTAAGTAGCGAACTGACGTGTCTGATTCTAGGGATGTGATAATATACTAGGTACGCATAATGAAAATATTCATTTCTGGTGTCCATCTTTTCCGCGTACCCGGGCCTCCCTTAACGGGTGCGGGTGATTTGGCGGTAGTTGCCGTCCGCACAACGTTTTCGGGGTATAATTATTAGATGAATCGGATAAAATCGTAGATAATGATGACGATGACTGTCTTAATATATCTGCATATGATTTTGGCGATGATGACAATGATGAGCAGAATGAAGATGATATTGGGGATGATGTAAGTGATGACGATGATGACGGATGACTTTCGGCTGTAGTACTTTTCTCGGGGGGAACCCGCCTGTCCAGTCCCCCACCGCCAACGGTTCGCATACTGAGACGTCCAGCGTTGGCTCCAGACGTGCCCCGGCGACCCCCGGGCAGCGGCCGAAAATTATATTCTCTTCTTAACATTACTCCCATTAACATTTTTTTAATAGACAAGAAAAACAAGAAATAGTTGAAGGTAAAGATAGGAAAGTGGGATCGTTAGTCGGGTGTTAATGGCAAAAATACATCGGATCGCTCCTAAAGAGGTAAATGATCATGGTGATATCGTCATGTTAATATCTCCTCCCTTTAAGCCCCCCCACCACGTCAAGGTGGCCCCGTGGGGGGGGGGTATTATATTATTATTATTATTATTATACGTCGATTTCATCCTATCTCACTGAAATCATCAAATTGTTTAATATACTTTCAGAAACCAAAATTTTAGTTTTTGCACGTAGACTATGAACAGCTCATAAACCACAGAAAATTAAGAAATCAGTGAATTTTACCCTCCAACTTTCGCAGGGAAAGCCTGATTTCGTAGGGAAGGAACTGTATAAAACTTCTATATAGTTACGATTAACATATAAGAAACGATAAAATTGAGAAATCTATAACATTTGCTCCCTAACCTGTAGGGGAAATAAGTCAGCGAAATGTCGCACGGTCTAGCGCAACGAATACCAGTTTGGTGTTCAGTATTCGTAACTGTCAATTCAGCCAATCATAACTACTTTATCATACGACAATACCCTATCAGATTTAGTGACACTTTCGATAAACCAGACAGTGCTTTCTAGATGTAGAAAAGGTTGGAATCGTTTGACTCATGCCTAGAATTACAAATCGATGGATGCAGATTGATGCAGACTTAACAAACTTGTATATCCACTTGTTTATCGTACAATGCGTCTTAGACGTTTTTATGTATTTTTTCTATGTGAGAAGAGTAGCAAACGGACCTGCAAACTACCTAATGTTAAGTAGTCGCAGCCCATAGACATCCACGTACAATCAGAAACACGTCCGAAATCTGAGACCTATCTGAGCTCGAACGTAGAGGCGTTGCTACTCATGAGGACCAAGATGGCCGCCTGGCTTCAAAGTGTAGCCGGCAACCGCACCTGTCCAACCAAAATACAAGAAATGCTTTGCGGCGGATTATGAAGGCGGGGGTGGTACCTCCCCGGTCGAACTAAAGTTCTCCCATCTTTAAGATATCATTAATTTGAAATACGTACCTGTTTGGGAATAATATTTGGAATAATGCATGCAGTGGACAGTGCACAGTGACAGTGGTAGTAATTCAAGACGTTTCTTCACTTCATTAGATTTCTCAATAGAGACCTCTCAATGCCGGTAAGCCTAGTTTACGAACATGGCGTTGCGGCTTGGGGATTAAATCATTCGTGATTTGATTTGAAGATTATGACGGAAATCAGGCGAATAATGTGATCGCTGTTAATGAGTTACGTGATTATGTAATATTACGACTGTGTTCCCGTTTAATCTTATTAAAGTATGAGGAACGAAGGATGAACAGGTAAGACAAGGAACTCAATTTGTGCCAAATACAAATGAACGAATTATATTCTAATGAATGTGTTTTCGATGGAATCAATTTAATATTTCGCTTGGCTTTAAGACCTTTGATTGATAATTTCAAATGCCAAAAAATATCTCAAACTGTAGTCTTTCATTGGATCGAAGCTGTTGGTGACAAGAATATTGGTTTATATTTCACAAAGAGAAATGCAATCGCTATTCAGCACGATAATATACCCTGCGTCTTTGGTAACATGCCATTTAATTAACCTATAAATGTTTTACTAGAAAAAAAACATAATTTCTTATGATGAGACACTTTGTGGTTCTATTGTGGTGGAAACTTATCTTCTCTCATTCTTCCCTCTGAGAATAATCTTCGACTTGCTGTATTACATTTTTTATGTGATATGCTACATATACGTAGAACTTAAATGTAAAGTTGTTCTATTTAGGTATGATTGCAAATGTTCGTGATAGTATTTGAGTAAATTTAAATGCCTAACCAATAATTAAAATACTAGTAGGAAAGTACCTTTAAACGATGAGATTATAAATTGTAAAAAGATTAAAAGAACAGTTTGATGTTGAACAAATAAAACTGGGCAAAATGGGATGCCATTAGAGGTAATTACTGTACTAACTTTAATTATTGCATCTCACTCTGGCGTGAGATAGCGGGGCTGTTAACCACAAGCTCTAAGTAATAGAGTTATAAGTTATATGAAATTTTCATTCCATGCAGCTAAATTCAGGTCATAGAAACGTAGGAAACGTCGAACAGTGGACACCTCCATTTATATCGGAATAGCATTTCATTTTTACGAAATGGAAGTAGCAAATGAGCATGCATTTATCGAGTTTTATAAAGGACAGAAATCCCGTTTAAAGTCGGTTATACGTATACAAATAAATAATAGTAAAAAAAACTAAAAAACATGCTTTTATAAAAAATAAAAAGTAAATGTATAAATAACAAAAACAAATATTGCCCCCTAAAAGGTTTTTTTAACTATTATTTATTTTTATTTTTTTTTTCACATTATTGCATTTTCATCCTACCTTGTCACGTGTGCAAAGTTTAAAATTAATCACACTTCTGGAAATGGCTGAAAATTATGCTCAAAGAATCCGTTACAACCGAATACAACCCAAGCTAATAAAAGCGTGTTAATAAGCGTACAAATACATATTTTAATTGAAATGCAACAATTGTTCTAATGGAAAGAGTGGTAGTATATCACAATTTTCAGATGTAAGCTGTCGAGAGAGAAATATGTATTGTATTGGACAATGAAGGATAAATTAAATTTAAAATGGACAAACTGGTGTGTAATTTCACCCTCCCAGTCTGGATTTTAATCCAATATACCAATCATGACCGGCTTTAATGATGAAGAAAAATTGTGAGCAATTCTATATGGTTAAAAGATTTTTCTCAAATAAAAACTCAAATGTAAACGAAGTTTAATAATTCGGAATTGATTAAATGAGTAAGAGAAGAAATAAGATTGAGATAGTTTTAAGAAGAAAGCCATATAAATCAGAAAATAAATAATGATGATGGATTATGATTTAATATTTGTTACGGATAGATAGGAAAGGATACCATTAGCAGCAAGAGATGCAGCAATTATTCCAATTTTGCGGCAAACATTCCACCAAAATAATTTTAACGTAAACTTATGATTAAATTACATTAATATTATTAAATTCATTCTTTGTTTTGGTAACTTTCATAACTTTACCCAACTTTGACTTTTGAGAAAGATATTCTGGAATAGCGAGTTTATCCATGTATTTTACTATGAAAAGGCTGACAAACAACTGTGCAAGCCATCTTATGTAAAGTAATCGCTGCAGCCCAGTCACATCCATATAACATCTCAGATTGGATTTCACTCCTCCAGTTCAAAGTCGTAGGAAAAGACTTGTTGCTATTCCTGAAGATCAAAAAGTTCAAAATGGTCGCCTTGCTTCTAAGGCTAGTCAGCATCTACACCTCTCCTACCGAAATACAAAAGTTGATTGATGGTAAATTATGAAGGCGAGGGTCGTACCTCTGCGGTCATACTATGATTAAACTACCTATGAATATAACATAACATCGTCTATTTTATACTTGCTTTAAAAAGAACACAAAAAATAAACGAAGCCTTACGTAACACGAAACAAAATTAACAAACATGTTCGATAAAAACCAAATGCGAGCGCAGTTGGAAACAATGTTGTACCACTTAAGCGCGTATTTTTGCTAACAATTTTAGCTGTATTTTTTCGACTTCCTGCCGAAAAGGTTACAAAGATTTAACTTGACCTGTATTTACTCAACAAAAGGTACCCTCCCCACTGCTTGTAATTATAGTCTTCATAAAAGAACCTAGTCGCCATTTAAAAAAAGGGAAAATTAAGGTTTCGTGTTCAAAGGAACGGTACAAAAGATTAAATTTCCAGCCGGCATTGTTTTAAAATCGTATGTAGATTAATTTTAGGTAAAACGCTTTAAGCGTCCGTGAGGACGGAGGAAATTTTAAATTGTTATTTTACTTGCTTTTTCAGATTAAACTTCGAGAATTTCATTTGAGCTTAACTACCTCTTCCCACTTGTGTTCGAGTATGATTATTATTAATGAAATGTTTCAATCTTTTAAAATTAAAATTAACTTACCTGATGTAAGGAAATACTCTTCAAAGATTCGTTCCAAAATATCAGTCTAATATATTTTTGTGTACCGTACAACACACGGTGCGATTTCAATTTTGTATCGATCAAAAATAACAGTAAACTACTACATACATATAACAACATATGTATTGACAAATTATGTATACGTTTAGCCGGCTCACATGGCTAACCTGGCTTGGCTGTTTGGATGGCCAATCATTTACGAACTTGACCCCGCAGTTTATTTTACAAATGAAACGCCTTCGTATTGTCGTCCCAATTATGTATATTTCCGAATTTATCGACGGTTTACCCACGTTGCTTTTTTCCACCAGGCTCAAATCCGAGAATGAGTTATGCAGCACGACGATTTATAGCACGGCCAGTCGTTATACTTAGTTACTTGTTCGAGATCGCTAAAAGAATTATTGAGTTCATTAACTAGGAGGACTTTTAATATTCTTCCTGCAAGAGGCGGTAAGGTATCGCTATTTTAAGAGAATTATTTTAGTGACATCCGAGATTCGCGGAATTGCAGCCGCATGGAGGAATTTTCTCTAAGTGTAATTGCGCGATTACGCCCCATCCTCTTTCTGACTGAAATGAATTAATAAATATACACATCACAATAGCAATTCCCGCAATTTCATTTTCAATTTTCCTTTTCACAACTCAAAAGTAAATAATCGTTCTCTGTTTTTTTTTGTCGATATGTTAACTCCCTTAAGTGATTGTTTTGAGTCTTGAAGCCACGTAATGTCATTTTATAATAATTGAGAGGGGAAACTATACATTTGATGGATAGCATAATGGATTGACTAGGTTGCCTTGGCTTTGTTGGCCAGATGGGTGACAAGATTCGCTTGACTGGCTTACATTCGTGCTATTACATAATTGAATAAAGTGTTTTGTGTAATGACCGTCCATTGTAAATTAAAATATTACACAAAGCGTGAAAGGTTGGAGAAAACTTTCAGAACAATGGAACAAAACAGAACACTCTCGTATTTTATAGGTGCTTAAGGTATCATACTGTGATTCTCAAGCGTCCACATTGTATGCCGAATTTCTACAATGGATTCTTCAGTGGAAACAAGAAAGCTTTGTCCGTCCTTACATGTCAGAAGCACCGATGTCTCGTTTTATAACCGCCGAGACATATCGTTGCACGAGGCTGGATATCAAAATAAGCCAGTCTCCACCGTAATTTAATTGCACGATGCGATTTATTGCTGCTACATTCAATTTGATTACATGCCCCATTAAATAATTTATGTAATACAGATATATTGTCAGTATCATCGACACTGTACAGCTTGTCTCTGCGTGTTATGGATATCATCATTTATTAATTTACCTCTGACATATCTAATACCACCTTTTGTATAGGTTTCGAAATTTAGTAGGTATCTGTTGCTAGTTTGTCTAAGCCTTGACATATTTATTGGTATATTACATTGAAATACATCTATTTAATACTAACAAAAGAATCGGAATTTTGGTAAATTCCAGGACTAGGTGTATTTTAGTCTTAGTTACGATCGCAGCATTTAAGGGTGTATGTAACATCCCCCTATGTCGAACAGACAAAAATGCCTTTGAGGAGAAACGGCCTAAAAACTACGTCGATAAATTGTTCGGCGTGTCTTCGAGCTTTGCAAAAACATAGGACTTTTAGTATTTTCCTGACAACCTCTTAAATCTGTAAATATCCGACGTTTCTTTTACTTTTTCTTTATCGAACTTAAATAATTTTCTATATATTATCACATCACAAGTCTTCACTCAAAATTAGAACAGCTTTGGATGAAAGAGGCTGGTATACAAATTCTGTCTTGCTGGTTGCAGGTTAGGACTGAATTACTCACGAAATTATAAATATAAGTAAACTACCGATCGATGTATTTTCATCAAGGCGTTGCAGGAAATTGTAAAATTCATATTTTCTTATAAAACATTTCACATAATGAAAACAGGTTATATGTGTAATTTTTATAATTGCAAATATAACCTAATCTAACCTTTATTATATAGTTTAACTTAGGTTAGTAATATTTACGAAATGAAGAATGTTAATTTACGATTCAAAAGCATTCGTGAGTTATATAACATTTGGTATCACGTCGTAATAGGCAACTAAATTAGACATTATTGATAACTAAATTGGACATTATGATGACATATCAATTCCAAAAACAACGTCAGTGTGAGTGTTTTACACGGAAGCCCGGGTAGCCGATGAAGTATCCCGAGATGAGCCCGGTATGTCTTTGTTGAGAACTCCAGATTCGTCCTTTTCGAGATCTTAGTGTGATCTAAGTATGAAAAATCTCTTGGGTGGAGGTTTTTTTATAGGTAAACATCCCTAACCCGAAATCGCTGCCACGATATCGTGTACCAGTAGAAGTTTTTCCTTTCGAGAATAAAAGGTCTGCTTTCGTTAAGGTATATGCCAATTTAATACGATTTCTAGCGAACGACTTTCAGCTCGCGTCCCTGTAGCGCGGGACCAGAATAGCGCTACGGTATCTCCTGCCTGTCGTAAGAGGCGACTAAAAGGAGGAC
>DWON01010847.1:0-10523 GCA_018251015.1 Phocides pigmalion okeechobee
ATGTATTGTGTTTCGATTGGGGTGGTGTGGTTGCCGGATACATATTATTGGAGGCGACCATCTTAGTCCTCAAGAGTGGAAACGCATCCGCGTCCAACCTTAAATATAACTTCTGTACTATTTGAGATTAGACGTGGTCGTCCATGGGCTGCAGTAACCACTTTACGTCAGGTGGCCTGCATGCCCGTTTTACTCTTTCGCATTAAAAACAAATATACTATACGTACTTAAACATCTTCATTATTGAATCAAATAAAACTATAGGACACTATTTTGAATTAAACAGTAAAATAACATTTTAGTGACGTTTTGTATAAATACAAATCTAAAATAACAACTAAAACTCATAACTCAGTAAAATCTCATTTTAATGACGTTTTGAACAAATGCAAAATTTAAGTAAACTCATAACTGTCATCGCAATGTGTATTTAATCTGTAAAGTATTTGAAGTATAGTTCAACCGGGAATGTACCACTGCCACCGTCATAAGTCGTGCACCAATTGTTGTGCTTCAATGGGAGAAATGTTACCTGCTATCCTTACAAGCAAGGTGACCTCAGTTTTCAGGCGTAGCGACGTATCTAAGTACGATCACAGTTCAGATTAACTTTAGTTTTGTATAAGATTGCATGTGGACGTCCATTAACTGTCCTCTTAGCATCAAGTGACCGGCTAAGCGTTCACGTAAAATCAGAAGACCTGCACGCTCGTTTACTACCTTTAATACAAAAACGGATATATATTATGTTTAATTGTGAATGTATAGTCCTAGTTTTTCATTACGAATATTCGAATGAATATTGTGATCATTAATTTCAAATGAAGCGGACAAATGTGGGCAATCAGCATTGCGACTCTAGACGTCGGATCTGTTAATTAATTTATAATTAACAAATATCCAATTTACTGTTTAAAAAATATTAAATTGAGATTGGGAAATATAATTTTAATGGAAGAAGAAATCTAATATCATCATCATACCATTTTTGTCACATGGCACAGGTCTACTCTCAGAATGAGAAGGATTATACTATTGTCAACCTCATGCCAAAATCCATAAGTTCTCTTTTTCGGGAACTTTATGGAGAACTCTCCGACATACAGGATCCCTCGCCATGTTTTCCTTCGCCATTAAAACAAATGTTGATTATTTTTTAAATACATACACAAAATTTAAAAAAGCATGTTGAAAAGATCAACTTACCGCTAGGCCATCACTGCTTTTCTATCTTACAATGAGTCAAAACAAAAACTCGAGCCTATTGGAAAATGTATCTTCCACGTATTTCATTATAGCGAACCTTCGAAGACATCATTAATCTCAACTGACACTGACAGTTGCGGACAGACTTCGACGTGCGTCGTGTGTCGAATCAATTCATTATTATTTATCTTATATGCGAGAGCTAAACGAAAAAATCTATATCCGTCTTGGAAACTAACTAAAATATCTGGATATTTTTTTAAATAAACTTATCTGAACAATATAAAAATTTGTCTTCGACATGCGTCGTGTGTTGAATGGATTCATTATTATTTATTTTATTTGGATTTTATTATTATTTAGAGCTGAATGAAAAATCTATATTCGTTATGGAAACTCACTAAAGTATCAGATACTTTAGAAATAAACTTCTATGAACAGTATAAAAGTTTTTGTAATATTCTAATAACATCTAAATATTCATCATCAAATCAATTAAATCAAAATTAATATATTTTTATATCAATATTAGCATGCATTAAAAAGTAAACTTCTTTATCATATTATAATTAATTTAAGATTCGAAAATAACAAATGTTTTACGTTCTTAAAACAAAAGTTTTTGAAACGTTTTCTTGTCCCTTTTTAAAATTTAGCCCAGGTGTCACTTGATGTTACTTTAAAATAAGGTATTCAATAAATCATTATAATATTTAATCGCTAACTGGCACTTTAGGCTGCTTTTGAAACTACAAACACGTTAAGTATAAAACTTCCAACTTACCGGCTGTAAAGCGACGCACAGGAAAGTTCAAAAAGTTTTCAGCGCTAATGACTTTCACTAGTACAACATGAGTTTTAAAACAACAAAAGTTTTTAAAGCTATACTGATAACGTTGTGAATTCCACTCAAAACACATTAGTGTACCATGTTAAGTCATAGATTAGTTTGTAAGAGTCGCAGGTACAACGGACCGGCGACGCTCGGCCCGACGCTCGACTTGGTGTGCGTTCGAATCGCGACTGAAACGGGAGCGGATTTAAGGGCTACCACGCACTAAAATTCATCACCTCTGCTATACATATTCATTTATTTTTATTGTATTATTTTGTAGTAGTTTTTAGGTGAAAACGAGCGTGTATGTCACATAGTTTCAAGCATTCACTGCATGGACATCCGTATCCGTACTTAAACAGTACTGAAACCCTGTCTGAAATCGTATGTAGCATTACTACTCCTGACAACTATTATCGTAGTCTCTCTTGTAATTGTACCCATTAATAACACCTATCCAGCTGAAACACAAGAATTGTTTTTCGGTGGATTGTGAGGACAGTGTTAGTACCTCCTTCGTTAAACAACAAATTAGTAAGACAAGAGTATCTTCCGTTTTCATTAAGTTACATTATGCCTTAAACCCCTAAATGACTTCACAGAGCCCTCCACGGAGAACCGTGTCTTTGAACAGAATTTAATCATTTTCATAACACAAGCTCGCTACTCGTTTTCAAATATGGTACAACTTTTTGTGAGTCATAACATTAGCATTACAATCAATTCTATTTCATCAAGTATCATTTCCGCAATTGTATCGTAAAGAACATATTTTTTATGTGAGAAAAGTAGCCAACGAGCATGCTGGAAACGTGTGGGTAATTAAATCACTGTAGGCCATGGACATCCACGCACAAAATCAAACAGGACTAAAGTCCTACCTAAGATCCTACATAAGTTACATTGCTACTCCTGGGAACTAAGATGGTCGCCTCGATTCTAGTATAGCCGGATTTAAATGTACATATACGTACATAACATTTACCATTTATTTTTATTACATCGAAGTAGCAAACGAGTGTATAGACCAACGATCGGTAAGGTAACCAATGGACATTTCTTAAAAACCCTACATAGGATTAAGGTCTGTGCTATCTACGAAGACTAGGTTGAAGAGCCTCGTATGCATCTAAATATTACCATACACTTCAGAATACGATAATGTGAAATATTACTATTATATGCCAGAAGTAGTGGAACCGTGTTGCCTCAGAAGTCGCAATGTGTACCTAAAGTTCTATCACCTTTGACCAACAAAATCACCTTGACTATGACCAGTGACGTTTTTCATAATAACCTCTTGGTCTCGCTAACGTCGCTAACGTCATAACAACTTGGTCTATTTCAGTCACTTTGCACCTTCGAACGCTGTGTAAACTGCTAACTAAACATAGTATTCCTCCGAAACGTACTTATTTATGTTCGCCCGAACAATGACATACGAACTTATCGTCCAGTAACATTTATTAATCGTTTTTTTCCATGAACAGTACCAACTTTGTTCGTATCAATAAAATTAGAGCACTTTCAATATAACAGGATTATCGCCCAAATATCGTCGATATTGAACTAAATTACGGCAAATTAGACACAAGTCATATTTTAACATCAAGTGGATAAATTACGCAGTGATTAATTACGCAGACATGCAAATTACACTATCATGAAAACTCGATAACGTATCTCAGAATACTTTGCATTGTAATTTGTGAATAATTATGTTATTGTAGTACAATGGACCTATTGGATTATTAGTCACACAAACGAGTCTTTCGTATTTATATACTTTTGTTCATCGCGAGAATGGGCTCCTTTACACCGAGTACATTGACTTGTTTTCGCCAAGTAAACGACTATGTCGTGCCGAAAGTGACAATGTATTGTTTACACCAGAAACTGCAGTCTTTGAGAACCATTAGGGCTTGGCGTAATCACTGTAGACTACAGCCTTCATAATGAGTCCATCGATAATTTATTCATAAAAATAAGATTTTTCCGAGTGCTCATCGCAAGAAAGCGACTGTTTATATTGAGTACACTGGTTTTTAACAAGATCTTTGACGAGCGACTCCAACTTACCGTAATCGTCTGTTACCGCGTTGGTCAAGTGCGGATGATTAGATTGCACACGTATTTGAGAACTTTATGAAGAACTTTATATATTTCATATTCATATTTCCTCATATCAACAAAATATATTACTTTATCGTTAAAACTAACCTTCCCTCTTGTGAGATTTCGAAATCTAACTACTAAGCTGTCAAAGCTTTTATTACACTAGTATTGACAGCAGATTCAAGAAACAAGGGGCGGCACATACGAGTTCTTGTGACATTGAGACATGTTTCATATGAATATGGACTGACTCGTTCAGATGCGTCGCTTATTTCGAAATCCCAGCATCCCTGAGGATTATGGACCTAACTCGCTTGTGTCTGCATTCATGAATAAGGAGATTCCTATCGGGTATGTGCTAGGGATTTTTAAATAAAGTTGCTTGGATTCATGTACTTAGTAACTTCAGAAAATACTGCGTAGAGAGTATAGATAGATTAACTGGGTCAGTCCGCGTTAATCGTGTTAATATAGTTGAAACTTAGACAGGGATCATTGATATGCGAAATTAAATCACACTCGGCAGTTCCACACTACGGTTCATATATAATTAAATTGTAACAATGCGCTACTAGATGTCGCCAGATAACAGCCTAAATCTGTGCGTAACCAAAAACAACGCCATACGTCACTCTTCCACCGCCAACATGCCATTTCGGACAGGACGACGTACCTAATATAACCCAACTAGCCATTGATTTGTGTACCATTCGTTGCAAGCAAACAGTAAAGTCCGAGAAACTCTGCTCGTTACATGCAAAAGATTATTTTAGGACTTTTATTTGAGTTCCACTAAACTGTTTCTAGAACCAACTCGAATTACCGTCTGAACTGCCACTTACATTGATAATATCTTTATAAAGGCGATACCAGTTCATACAATGATAATTTATGAATCTCAGAGGCCTATTAGCTATTTTTAACTATAAACTAAAACCCGTTCATCTGGGGTTTCTATGAAAAAGCGTCGCTCTAGTGAATGAAAAGCATATGGAGAGATAGCGAAATACAATTATAAAAAAGCTAGCCACCCCCAAAAATACTAAAGTGGATGGACAGTATAACTTTATATACCGTCATTAATGAAATATTTAATGAAGATAAATTTCCCTCTAATAAATTGTAAATAATTCAGTGATTGGACGACTCCAAGAATACATTAAAGTAGGCAAAACTTATACGAGCTATACCATTAAAAATCACATAATTAACGTATATCATATTATGACAAAGTCAATAATAACTTAAAAATTGTTAAAAGATTTGGCTTAACGGTTAAGTCTTAAAATATAAGGAATAAAATAAAATATGGAATAAAATAAAATAAAATATGACTTGGACCATCATAAATGCCGAAACTGAAAAAGTATAAACCATTTTTCACCACTACATCTCTAAGCTCGTCCCCGAAAGTCGCCGAATCACTGCTTTAAGAAAATGTAAGGGATATATTTTATATTTTTCCACCCATGCACGCCAAGGAAATTGTAAAAATTTTTCAAAAATTACATATTAAGATTACTTGACTATATATCGCAAATTTAATCATAGGATTTATTTCGCATTACCTAGTGATTTACACAAAGCATTCGATTGCGTTCAACACAAAACCATCATCGAGAAACTCTCCCACTATGGTGTTAAAGACCGTCGGTTAAACTTCGGATTTCTTGTCTAAGTGATAGAATACAGAGTGTTGAAGTAAACAGAAACAGGTCATCTGGAACGACAAAATATGTGAGGTTCCCCAGGGCTCGGTTTTGGGATCATTTCCCTTTCTAATATATATTAACGACCTACCGGCCATAGTAGAACACAGTCACGAGATAGTTGTTAGTTTTTTGTGAGTTATACTCCTATTATAAAACGCAAAAACTTCCTCTGAAATTTAATATTATAAACTTATTTTTATAAATATTTTATTATATTTATGGTGATATGATGATTTATTTGGTATATATAATAAATTAATTTAACCGCTGACTTTCACAACAATTACAGAACCCTTCACGAAGTCCGGTCGGGCACCCGCTTAGAAGATTTTATTCTATCCAGTCTTTGTAACGTGGATTTGCGCAAAGTAGCGCCTGCTACTATTAACTACTAGGGATCGTCAATACCCATTTCGTGAAACGGGATTGTAACTAAGCCAGACACATTCCACGCTACAGCCCCGTCTGCCGAATTATATTGAGTTACTTTTTGCTTAACTCTCCTTACTGATTTCCATGTGACACATACAATGTTTAATCAATTATTGTTGAATACAATATATACAGTAAAATATGCAATTTTTATTTTATTGTATCATATTGTCAATTTATATTGTTTTATTTATGGTCGAAAACCGCCGAATAAATGGTAATTCCTTGTAACAGGATTATCACAAAGTTTTTTTATAGATTTTTTTATTTTTACTAACAACCAGCTCCAGCTTCTTTGTCTTTATATAAGGCATTTTTAACGCATAGATCTCTGAAAAATCTCTAATGAATATAATTACATACTTAAGTGGTACATTTTAAGTCTCCAATGATTTTAGTTTCAGTCAGAAGGTAACTTTAAAAAGAAAATATAAATCCTTTTTATTTCCATTCCCGTGGGGATTTGGAAACAAATGACCCTATATCTTATTTAGACTATGAAAGAACCCTTTGTGTAAACGATAATTTTCTATGTCCAAAAGTGCGGACTAGGCGTTTATGAGCAAGTGAAAACTGTTTTTTACATTTTTCTGTATAAGTATATTAGATGTAGTCCGCGGTTTTTTTGCTTGTCTGCATTTAAAATATTACTATATAAAATTTTATTATAAAACAAGCCCTATATCATTATCTCCGTATCGTAGTATCTTCGTGTAACTAGCCGTTTAGACAACGCACGCCAATTCAATATAGTTCACAGAAGACGAAATTTTCCGACTCACTTGACGCTCTTCGTTATATTATAGCGATATTGCAAAATATCTTTATAAATTGAAGTCTATAACTTATTCTGATGTACCAGCTATTTCATTAAACTGTGATTACGAATTTGTACCGCTTGGTTTTGAAACCTTTGGTAAACGTGGGGTCCGCGTGCCAGAAAAAAATTAAAACAATTAGTCCCACGTTTGATCGACACCACCGGTGATAAAAGGACTGGTTCATATCTCGCGCAGAAAATTATGATTTCTATTCAACGCGGGATTGCAGCTAGCGTTCTCGGAACCATGTCGCATGGACACGGACTCTCGTTAGTTTAGGCTTTAATTATAATTACTTTTACGATTTTCATTATTGTAAATATGTATTTTTGTAATAAATGTTTATATTTTGGGCTATTATAGTTCATGAAAATTCATTTAGTAGTTTTTGCGTGACAGAGTAATAAACATCCATTCATCCTCGAAGACTTATAACGTCCTCGGGCCAACGTCCATCCTCGGGCTTATAACATTAGTAGGATTCAAGTCACGATGTCCCAGATGCCGCTTTCTCTTTATATTGCATCATGCAGTAACCTAATGGTCACTAGAGTTCCATAAAGTGTTTGATTAAAAGTGACCCTGAATTGAGCAAACAACTCGTTAATCAAATTAATTTGCGGTCAAGCCCGGGCCCATCCCACACAATGTAATGTTTGTGTTGAATTGAATGCAAATATGTGGAAATAAGTATAGCGATATGCAGTTCACATGGTTTCTGCCGTCCATGGACTGTGTTAAACCAAATATGACAGAATTCTAAGAATGGTTAACCACAAATGCGTTACTATCTTTGAGGACTAACTTGTATCGCTAATTTCTTCTTTACCATACCCATCAATCTAGAACAAAGTGGGGTTTGATTCTATTCTAATAACACAAGAATAAACATACAAGTTTGGTAGTGGTAGTGTAGGTTTTTCCAGAATTGGAGTGTATGATCTTGAAAATTATCGATATTATTTAAAAAAACATAAAACCTATTATAAAGAAATTTTACAATGGCCAGTATGAATTGTGGATATATTCTCGAAAGTAACATTTACCGATCTAAACCCACTTTGGCGAGTATGGTGGAATATGACCAATTAACTAACCCTACTTCTAAAATGAATCAAATACCTAGAAGTAGCAAAGTAGTAGCATAAAGATCATAAAAGAAAAAAAAAACGTTGTAAATAAAAAACATTACCATGTAAATTTCACGACTCTTTATTAATTATGGTAACACTATATTTACAAGATACAATTATTCATTAACTAAAATGATTCTTTCGAACTTTTCATATATACATATACATTAACACGGATTTTACCCGTAAGATCATATAATATAAGAAAATGTATGTTCAATTACATAAGAAAACTTCATAGAACTCTTTTTGAATATGCACATAAGGATACTTAGCACTAAATGGAAGTTATAAAAAGAAATGCCTAAACTCGAACGTAAAAATAAAGCTTTATAAGATCAAATAAGCGGGATAGAAGAGAGAATAGAGATAATAAGCTTCGTGGCAAACAATACAGTCTCGACATCGATTAGCGATCGAGCTGAGTCGCTTTTTTATAAAGGACTACCTTCCACGACTGCGCGTGTATAAGCTATTAAATCTTCACATCTACAGCTTCACACAATTATACTAGGTGTACTAGTGGATCCAAGATTATTGAATGAAAGAAAATTGAGAAGTGGATAGCTAAAAAATAGAATTAAATGATTTTACGTGAGTTATCGAAAAAAAAATGTTAGGGAATTAAAAAAAAAAACAGAATTTCTACAACAGCGTCATTTATCTAGCTAAACTACAGTAAAACCATCGGAGAACTTATAAAAAAAAATCATAAACGCTCAAAACGGTTCGAGCTTGCCAAAAGGAAAAAAAAGTGTTTTACCCTATCGCCGATTGGTTAGGTTGGATTATAATAACTTTGATATAGATGATATAACACTAGATACCGTTATAATTGTCATTCCAATAATTCACATTCAGAACTTATACAGACTTAGAAATAAAACATTCAATTTCTTATAGATTTGACTAGGGAGGTACCAATGCTACACCAATCATGTAGCAGTTCTTAGGTTTTGGTGGAAGATATTATTACCATTTCACTTAGGTAAGTCGACCAAATAAGTTCTTAAGAGTAGCAACGCACCTATGACTGTCTTCTGGTAAAATTCCTGTTCTATATAAATTTGTTAACGTTTGTTCGTAGAAGATAATGACCAATCACCATCTGGCGAATGGCATGCATCATTTTTAAACACACACACACATTTATATACATATAAAATTCTAACTAATAAGCCAGCTAGTGATAAATAGTTAATCTTCTCCAGACATTTTCATCATAGAAATGTTTATTGCATTAAACGAAGAAGGGTAGTTACGACTAACACGAGAGCTTTTTGCACCTGTGTGGGAAAGCTTTTATAAGAACTCGGTTAAATACTCACAAGGAAAAGGAAAGTCCATGTCCTTTTCCTTGGGAGTATTTCAAAAGTAACATTAAACAAATAATCAATTCAATTATTTCGGTTTTCAAAGTTAACCAAAAGTCAGGTATTATCATGAAAATATTATTTCTAAGAGATATCAGAAAACATCAAAGTTCAAAAGCGATCACCCCAAAAGTAGGTGCCGTATAGTTTCTGAAAACAAGGTAAATTAAATTAAAGAAAACCCAAAAAACTCGATAGCGAAAACTCTTAACTTTTTAAGTGCTTAAAACGATCGCAAGCCTAAATCATATTTTGAAGGGTCATCACGAATCCAGATAAAATCCTTCATTTCAAAATTAACAGCTGTTTTCCAAGATGCACAGGATTTTATTCATATAATGCACGTTTATTATTTATTATATATTTTGAAATCTGATACAGTAAGCATATTCGATAAAACTGTAATAATATAACCATGATCCTATGCAGCAAACGGGACCGGCCGAGCTAACATTATCGACGTTCAGTTGACAATTTATATATATTAAGTATCTTTAAATCGATCTCGATAAATAAATAGCTATGGATGCTGAAAAAACAATTAATCACAAAAATAGTACCTAAAATAATGAAAGCTTCATACCATAGAAAAAACCTAAAATAAAAACTTAAATAGAGACTTAATAAAAATATCTACATTTTAACGTAGAAAGAAACCCTTGTGAGATGGAAATTATACTTATAATAAGGTTCTTGGCAAACAATACAGTCATGAAATCGATTAGGGATCGGGACGTTGCTAAGCCAAAAAATAACCTTTATAGCAGTTGGGAAGCGAGCTTTAATTACTTGCTCACTGTAGGTTTTTTTTTATTATAAAAGAATAAGAAACGGGCATGCAGGCCACCTGATGTTAAGTGGTCACTGCAGCCCATGGACAACCACGTCTAATCTCA
>DWON01010848.1:0-10523 GCA_018251015.1 Phocides pigmalion okeechobee
ACTACGGAAACTGGTGCTGTATTCTTTAGACTAAAGATGCGCCGACACTTCTTTTTTTATTGTGATAGAGTAAGAAACAGGCATGCAGGCCACCTGATGTTAAGTGATCACTGCTGTCCATGGACAGCCACGCCCAATCTCAAATAGAACAGAAGTTCTATTTAAGGGTGGACGCGAATGCGTTCGTACTCTTAAAGACTAACTTGGCGCCTGCAAAAATGTGTATCCGGCAACCACACCTCCCCAACCGAAACACAATACATGCAGAACATGTTGCTTTACAGCGGGTTGTGACAGTGGTCGTGGTGCCGCTCCGGGCGTGCTCTAACGGCTTTACCACCTTTAAAATATCTGTGTATCATCTACGAATACACAGAGTTAATATCCGCCCACATTCTTGTAGCGCCGACGTAAGCACAACACTCGTTCGCCCGTAATCTCTACAGATTTTTACGTACAAGACAGATGTACAAACCGCGAGCGCGTTGTACGCGGCACGGAAACTGTTAAGGATTGAATTTGTTTGAAAGATTTTTTGATACTCGAACCCCACGGACCAATGGTTTCAAAGCCAAATTGAACAAACACGTAAACACACATCACGTAATTATATTAAAACTGAGGAATAACCAAAAATATTTTTCCTAATGATTTTTGATTTCTTGATTGCCGATATTTCGAACCAATTCCATGGTTCATGCTCATGGCTTAGCTGCGGTGGCGGGGGAAACTATTGACAGAAGATAGCCGTGCAACTGGTTCAAAATATCGGTTATCAAAAATCGTTAATGTGATTACTCGTTACTTAGTAAAATTTTTAAAGTCTGCAATAATGTTAGATTAAAATGTTTATTTTTTGTTTCAGAAAATAGGAGTGCCTATAGAAGGTCTCGTACGAGTCCAATTGAACCTCAAAGTGGACAGAGCACCAGCCATCAAAGTCAATAATATCCACAAGTTTCCTGACACCACGTTCCCTATTATGTGGGTTGAGGAGGTAAGATATTTTTTAAATCATATCAAAAATTAAATCTCACATAAGTACTTTGTAGCGCTCATATATTAGATCCGGTTAGCGTTGAGGGAGGCGGCCTAAACTGGAGCTTATTCCTCTAGCTCATAGGTCGACCACCCTTTAAGACGGAAGAGCCAAAAGTTGCAATTTGAAAATTTTCACATGTTTTGAAGAGCCATTGAAAATATGTTTAAATAATTTTATGTTTATCTTATGTTCCAATTTCAACACGCCTTTTACTGGCAGATAAAACAGTTGACATACATACAGAATATAAAACAGACAGTTATATATTTGCGTACATTTTAAGGGTTTTGACAAAAATATTTTTTGTGTATAAAATTGTAGAATCAATACTTTTCATTCAAAGAGCCGCAGGTTGCCGAACCCTGGGTTAGACCGTTACTATAATTAATTTTAAGATTTTCATCATTATATTTTTTTATTCCAGGGAATGAAAGACGTCAGTACACCTATCTGGAGATGGATTTTCTTGGGAACAACAGTAGGTCCCATCATGGCGGTCGTGATATCGTACGGGTTGATAGTAATAGGACTTACAACACTTATAACCACTTTCATAAAAGCTTACAAGAGCTTCGCTTACAGCCAGAACTCTTTAGAAATCGTCGAGCTTAACAGAGAAACACTAAAGCTCAGGTCGACCCTAAACGGGCCTCAAAAGCCTAACACATACCGTCCGTTGCAAATGTCAACAAACAGCGCGGAAAAGCTGCAAGAACTCAACTTTATCCGGACGGAGAGCTTGAGCCAAAGCATCGGCGAGCTTAAAAACATGCTCAGAACGGATTTCGTTAAAACGAGCTTCATTGAGAGTGAAAAAGAGTCGTTAATAAGGTCAGATAACGCGTTTATCGTGTCCGAACGAAGGCGGTATAGTGTCTATCAGTTACCAGAGAGTTATTAAGTTGTATTGTTAAAAATTTGCACTGGATTAAAATTTGCGTTTTAGCGATTAGTGTTTATTCCTTGAGTGAGATTGTTTTTAAGATGGAAACAAAATATCTATAATACTGACAGCATATTTATATTTAAGTTAACAGTTTTCCGCGCCACCGCATTTTAGTAAGATCGTTTTTTCTAAGGAACGCGTCGAAGTATCAAGGTAATTGAATATCAAATACTTAGTCAATCATCGCTTGGAATTTTGAAAGAAGTTTTTAATCAAAATCAAGAAGTTACGGCCGTTTACACTATATAATGGTTAACTTTTACATTAATGAATCGCAAAATCATTCTGCAATAGAGTCGAAATATAACAAATATTATGTGAAAATGTGTGTGTTTGTATGTTCCGTTGTCACGTCAAAACGGCTGAACAGATTTTGATGAATTTCAACATAGAAACAGATTAGACCTTGGAAGTCCACATAGGCTTCCTTTGTTATGAAAAACTTGGAAGGATTGAAATAGGGGATGCAATTTACTATGGGGGTTATTTTTTTAAAGTTAGGAATAGAAATATAGTTTTTTATATTTGGTATGGTATAGAGTATATAAGCAATAAGAATTTGCAAATTCCACCCTTAAAGGGATGAAAAGGACTTGAAGGATGAAATTTCGTAATAATAACTTTTGGCTAAAAGCCAAGCTTTTGCCCGCCTACCTTATGTGACAAAAGTAGCAAACAAGCATGTAAACCACCTGATGTTAAGTCGCAGCCCATAGACATCACGTACAACCACAAACACGATCGAAATCCTATCTGAGCTCGAACGTAGATGCGTTGCTACTCCTGAGGACCAAGATGGTCGCCTCATTTCAAAGTATAGCCGGCAACCGAAACACACATGCTTTAGGGATATGATGGCGGCGGTGGTACCTCCCCGACCGAAGTATATTTCTTCACCTTTAAAACTTAGTTTGTAGTCTGTTAACTAGATAGCCAGTTAAAGTATATATATATTCAATTAATTCAGTATAAGGTGCGGGATCTTTACGCGGAACAACGTAACGGTGTTCACCTTTTGTTAACGCTTCGGTTAATTTCATAAAACGGCCAAACTTAGCGCTATATATTAAGACAATACTTAAGGAGTAAACACTAATATACCCGGATATCCGGGTACCGGATGAGTCGTGTTTTAAACGGCAATCCGTTATAACGTAATTTACTGTCGAATTAAAATTATTTTATGTATTTTTTCCACATTTTTATAATTTGCAGACCTGATAATTTATGGAGAGATAGCCAGCGATTATGGTCTAAAAATATTTGATGTATATTTTATACCCGGGTATTTGTATACCCGGATATGTGGACACCAGAGTATATCCGGGTATATAGATCGGTTTGCGCATACTGAATATATTCCATATATACCCGGATATACTTCTATACCCGGGTATATTTATACCCGTGTATAGGGACAGTAGGGTAAACCCGGGTATATAGATTAAATACAGTCGACACCACAGGCCACAACTCGTTCTATAATGGTTTTAATTTAGCACAAACGTAGAATCCAGTGGTTAGTTTATGTAAATCTCATAAAAAGTTCAGTGCATAAAGAAGTCAGTGTGTCGTGATACGGAACCCAAGAAAAAACGAACTAGATGTAGGGTAGATAGATTAATCTATCTCTAGCACCTGTCAATAATTCCCCCCGCCACCGCTTTAGCCGTGGTCACGAGCCGTGCGCTTCGAAATATTGGCAATTAGAGCGTTAATCGTGTCAGTTACATTTTTTATGTGAGAAGAGTAGCAAACGAGCATGCGAACCACCTGATGTTAAGTAGTCGCGCAGACATCCACGTACAACACAAACACGGCTAAAATCCTATCTGAGCTCGAACGTAGATACGTTGCTTCTTTTATAGACTAAGATGGTCGCTTCGCTTCAAAGTGTAGTCAACCGCTCTCCAACCGAAACATAAGTAATGCTACGGCGGATTATAAGAGCGACGGTGGTACCCCCCGGTCGAACTATAGTTCTCTTTGTAGGGATTTTAAGAATATGTCAAATTTTGTTCGTAACAAATCTCGTCAGTACGAATTTTGTCTGCACATAGTAAATAGATATCGCTACTGTAGCGATAAAACCGCCTTCTGGTCACCACTGCTATATTTGTTTTGTTTTGTACAATTTTCTGTTCTTGTGTTCTATGATTTGATTTGATTTAATTTAAATATAAATTAATTATACTCGACAGTAGATTATTGAAGTGAATTGATCAGTGACTGAAACTGGAATTAGTTATATATAAGTATTGCTCAGATTTATTATAAAAGTCAATTAATTAGGGCTAATCGCCAAGGGTTAAATGGTGCCTTGAGACACTTTGAAAAATGATTTTTAAGACTGGCGACACATTTTTCAAAGTGTAAAAGTATTTACTATCGACATAAAATAGGTATGGAATGTTTTAACACGAAAATATTGTATTATTCTCACTTTAATATTAATGTTATACGCAATTCTTAAGCCAAATGGTGTAAATTATAACAAATTAAGATTATCTTTTAAAATATTCTTATAGATTTAACTAGCGACCCAGCTTCGCTCTGGTAATAGAGTTTATATTGTTTACAATGTTTTTCTTCTATACATACTTCCAGTCATTACCTAGTTGGAATCAACAATTAGAAACATCTATTTCGAACGAGTGTATTACTATATTGAATTTACTATTTAATTTCTCGCCCAATTTACAAAAAACAGAAAATCCGTCCAATACTTTGTCACGAACAGATAGACGCGACGGGATTCTTCCATAATATTAAAGATTCGCGTAATAAATATCATTTTTAAACATCCATACTTATTATATATTGATTTTTGAGTTTATTTTGTGTTATTTTTTATACCAAATTATTATTATTTACATGACAACATTATTTGTGTACAAATAACAAGAGATAAGGTGTTAGCTGTAATATTCTGAAGTCTAAAGCGAATTTGCAATATTCTTAAAACTACATAACAATGTAATAAAATAAATTTATTTCTATTACACTTTTACTGCGGGAGGCATCTGTTGTGTTTTTTTGCGTAGCACTGCGGGAGACATCTGTTGTGTTTTTTGCGTAGCACTGCGGGAGACATCTGTTGTGTTTTTTGTAATGCGTGCGGTTGTACGCAGTTGTTTCGAAGTTGGCTTGTGGACGAACACAAGTGTTACAGGCGCTACAAGACTGCTTACGAATAACGGCTGTTTTCGTACGGTACGGATGCAAAAACACAACAGATATATGCATCTCCATTCTAGAGAAAACATCTCCAGTCTATTGCCGCTGTTTACACCGCTGACTAATAAATGTAAGCGCCGCAGTTAACGTGGTAATTACCAAAAACACTCTCATTTCTGTTTTTTATATTTAAATTACTTATAACTGTATATTAACTATAAATAGAAAAGAAAAGTATTTACACAAAAAAATCAGAAATATAATATTAAATATTTTAAAAGTAATTAAAATAAAAGCCTTACTTAATGGGAGTCCGTGCGGCATGGCGCCAAGAACGCTGATCGCAATCCCGCGTTGAATAGAAATTGCAACTCTGCGCGGGATACGAATCATCCCTCTTGTCACCAGAAGCGTCGATCAAACGGACTAATTGTTTACAAATGCATACAGAACCAGAGTATTTAATTACATTTTTTTACAATTTCATTACATTACAAAATTTATTACAACTCACACCGTGTAAGACTTCAGACCAGAAACATTACAGACTTCGCTTTAGGATTCATTATGTAGACTATATTTTATATAGCATAAGAAAAAACTATAAACTTCTCTTACTATCCTCAACAGTACTAGTCCATGTTACTGAGAATACAGAAGACAGAATGCGCGTCAAACGAACAAAATGTAACTAATTCAGCGCTTTTTAATCGGGTTTCTAATCTCAAGCGTTAATTAATAATCCGCTGAATATTTGACAGAAGAATCAAGATATTCCGCTGAAGAATAATTTCGTATTTAGAAAAGGAGGTATCTCTTATTACATGAATCTATTCTGGCTTATTTTTCAACTCCCATTTCAAAGTCCCATGGGGGGAAGTGCCAAGAACGCTAGCCCCATTCCCGTTGAATAACAATCGAATAACTATTGTTTGGATAAATAGGCTTTTAACACGATGCTTGCGACTTCATACACATTTGACCGTACACAGTGTAGCCGCAAGCGCGTTGCGCCGCGCATTACACAGCACTGTTGTAGCAAGGAAAGTGTTAAACCTGAAACAAGGACGTTTAAGTTACCTTAATTTGTAATGCTTTTATTAAAATAAAGCAGTCATTTTGGATTTCACAATAGCTCAAAAACAGTCGCTCGGCTGAATTAACTTTAGTTGCATCATGTTTCTTTGTGTATTATCTGTATAGAAAATTCTGAAGAATCATAGACAAGGAAAGAAAAAGATTCATAGACAAATTGATCGCGATTATGACTTCTGTAAAAATGTCTGAATAAATTGTTCTCCGCAAATTTGCCATAACTCGCAAAATGGTCTAATACAATCAATTTTGGGTATTTTCAATAATTACACAGTCGATTATAATACAGACAGTCCTCGTACTTACGGCATGTTAGGTCCTCGAAATACGCGACGTAAATCGAAACGACTTAAGTCGAGACATATTTATTATGTTTACATGTAAAACTCAAGGGTTAGGATCCACGCGGACTCAAAATTAAAAATAAAACTGCGTTTATATCAAAGGATATACATACTTTATTATCAAAAGTATGTTCTTAAAATAATTAATTATATATGTACTTATGATATTGCGAGTTATTTTTGGTATTTGTGTTATTAATTTTAATAATAATGATAAAAGTTTAATAATCAAAATATATATTGAGAAATAATAAATTAAACTTTTGGCTTAAAGAAGCTATCAATTCTACCTCTATCCTCTATATCAGTTCTATCAATTCTACTCGTGAATTCTCGTCTACCGGAAATCGAAACAATTAACGTATGTTTGAGGAATAGTATCAAAATAATGTTCGACGTAACTTGAAACGACGTAAATCGAAACGACGTAAGTCGAGGACCGCCTGTATTATATATTTTTAAACAATATTTAAATCCGAGATCACATTTTTTTGTAAATACAATATAATAGTCTAATTTTGTTCTAAGTAAACTATTGTTAAGTTACTATTATTTGTGTTTTGAGCATAATTCTGACAAATTTAATATCAATTAAGATAGAGAGACAGTCAACGATAGATGGCGCTACTTGTCAAGTGATTTTTATTTGCCGATAACAGATGGCGTTGTTTGCAGATTCAAGTAGTTACAGTCACCTTAACCCACAACAGATGGCGCTGTCTTTTATATTTTTATTATCGTATATATATCGCTCTGAATATGCGCTATATATATTTTTTTTGCATGTCAACTTTTTTTGTCATTGAGAATGCTTGAAAGCTCTTCGTGCGAAATAATAAGAGGAGCCGACCGGCTGTGATTGCATGCTCTTTCTCGCTCTTTTTCCAGTCGGTATATGTGAAATATTTGGCGGCTTTCCTCCGGCCAATTCCAAACGTATATGATCCGGTCTGCGTAAAAGAAAAATGCAGGCAGATACTCTCCGCGGCGGTCTATGTGAAAGGGCCCTTAGAACAATACTCGATACACATATATCGCTTAACAGCGACGCGATACTGATATCGATAATGTATCGATTAGTTATCGATTTAGGGCACCTTAGCGAGATCATTGTGTATATGGAAGCAAAATAACATTAAGTCTAGCCGTCAACAATAGATGGCGTCAATTGTCTGATGTCAGCACTCAATTTACTTTGCATCGTCATTTTCTCCGGTGACCCGCGGGCTGACACACATCTCACTGAGCGTATTGTCATACTAAGAGAGAATGTTGTCAGCATCTTGGGTACCTGCTTATAGCCAGGTATACTGGCGAATATACATTTTATTTTATTTTTTTTTGGTCTATAATACATTTATTGGTTAACATAGATCGACATAATATTGATATCGATATTTTACTCTAGATATCGATGATCGATATTCGATCGAGATCGAGGTTAGGACATAATCAAAGTAAAATGCTATCACCACTAGTAATTAACAGATGGCGTTACAAGTCTCTTGTAGTGTATAGGAAGATGAAAAACTTTGTCGTCGCCAACAGATTGCGTTATCAGCCACTTAGTTACTTAAGAACATTATGATATCGCCCGTGGCACACTGGCGAAGTACCGTCAGTGGCCCTATCACTGATGGTACCGTAAAGTAGGATATCATTATTGTCAGAAGTCTTCAACAGATGGCGTTATCAGTCAGTTATTAAATTAGAACATGTCGCTTGCAGCCACGTCGGCGAAGTAGTAGAACGTTAACACCGCGAGTCATTAACAGATGGCGTTGCAAGTCAATCGTTTACACAAAAGCAAAATAATTATACCGCCACGAGTGGTCAACAGATGGCGTTAATAAGCATTTGTTATATTGGAATACTATGATATCGCTTCGGGCCACGCCGGCGTAGCAGGAAGACCATAACGCCGCGAATCGTCAACAGATGGCGTTACTTTACCAGTCACTTATTGTTCATGTGCAAGGTAAATAACTATCACCACGAGTCCTCAACGGATGACGTCATCAATCACATTTTACATATACAAGGAAATTAACTTTGATGCCACGATTCGTTAACAGATGACGTTACCAGACACTTATTGTACATATACAAGGTAAATAACTATCACCGCGAGTCGTCAACAGATGGCGTTAGCAGTCACATTGTACATATACAAGGAAAATAACCAACACGGCGAGTCGTCAACAGATGGCGTTACCAGTCAATCCGTTAGAACACCATGATGTCGCTCCGCGGCACGCCGGCGAGGTTGTCGTCGATGGTCAGGTACATGTTGAATGAGAAGAACATTGCGATTGCGGAGAGGAAGTGCCAGATGTCGTGCGAGTCGTACAGCTGGAGCAGCGAGCACACGCGGTTGCTTTGCCGCGACTGCGCCGGCGTTAGCTGCGAATAAAATAGAACAGTAGAAAAAATATATACATGAGATGGGTTATAGGAGACACACACACACACACACACGCGCGCATATATAAATGTATGTATGTTTAGTGTCGCCTCCCGCAATAATATATAAGCACTGCAATCGAAGTATTAATTACATTTGTTCTGCATGGCTTTTGAAACCTGTGGTCCGTGGGGTCCAAATGAAATTCAAGTTTGAGCAATTAGTCCCACTCCGGTGACAAGAGGGCTAGTTCATAACTCGCGCCTCTGGGCGATCGCAATTCTCTAATTGCGATCGCTATTCAACGTGAGAATGCGGCTAGCGTTCTTGAAACCATGCCGCATGGGCCCAGATTCTAGTGTTTAGGTTAGGATTTTATTATAATTAATTTGACCGGGGGGGTACCACCGCCGCCCTCATAATCCGCCGTAAAGCATTACTTTTGTTTCGTTTGGAGAGGTGCGGTTGCCGGCTTGTGGTTGTACGTGGATTTCTATGGGCTGCGACTACTTAACATCGGTGGTTTGCATGCTCATTTGCTACTCTTCTCACATAATAAAAAAAACAACTCACCGCCCAGTTTGTACTTAAATCTAGGTAGAAGTAACTTGATCCGAACCACACGGAGTACGTCAACGCTATGAACACCCAGCTGGGAAAGAATGTAAGAAAATGTTATGACATACAGACGACACACAAGTTTTTATAGGTGACAAAATCATAGCTCAATAGGGGAGGTACTGTCGCTCAAGCTCGTATTTTTCCTACTTTAGATCCGAGAGCCTGGAAGAGTGTGGGGCAATTATACTGACGTCCTTCCCGGGAACACTACGTCGGAACGTCTCAGGCTCCCATTCTCCCCACTCTAGACCTTGAAGAGCCTGAAAGAGTGTGGGGGCTACTGCACAGACGTTCTTCCCAATATCGCTACGTCGCAATGTCTCGATGCTAGTCTCCCCACTCTAGACCTGGAAAAATTTGGGGCAACTATATAGACATCCTTCTTTGTAGCGCTACATTGGAACGTCTCAAGCTTCCATTCTCCCCCACACCAGACCTGGAAGTATGCGGGACCACTATACAGACGTCAATCCCGGGAATGCTATGTTGGTACGTCTCGGTCCCCCACCCCCCACTCTAGACCTGGAAGATCCTGGCCAACGCACCTGTACCAGCGGATGGACTCCCGATGCAGCAGCTTCATGGCGATGTAGAACAGCGTGTAGAGGAACAGGTTGCTCATCAGCACCAGCAGCAAGTGGGACGCGAAGTCGCGGCTGTGCTGCGCCACCCTGCGGCACACACACATACATTATTATCTTGTATATTTATTTATCTTTTATATATATATGTCGGGGACGTCAATAGTACAGGAGTTGCATTGAAAAACGAGGCGCAAGCGTTATCGGGGATAGATGGCGCTACGACAGAGTGGTGCTGTGCGCGGCGGAGTCGAGTAGTGAACGGCAAGCTGCTGTGCGAACAACACGCCCAGGAACTGTCTTTCGTCTCGTT
>DWON01010849.1:0-10522 GCA_018251015.1 Phocides pigmalion okeechobee
TGCTTTACGGCGGGTTATGAGGGTGGCGGTGGTACCGCCCCGGGCGAGCTCTAATGGCTCTACCACCTTTAAAACTTTTTACGACACCACATCTTTGAAATATACAGCTTTTCTATACTGTAATACGCATGTATTATTATCATTCTTCTTGGTCTCACACTCTTGTTAGGATGGTCGTGGTTGTGACCATGAGGTGTTTCGAGGGGCCAGGTCCTTGCCGAATGTTGCTGCGGTTCTTTTTGAGGTTTACTGCGTTCTTGCTACATGAATTATCGAGGACTGTGTTGCCGATTTTATTGCATCTGACCAGGGAATCGGCGACCGACCTTTAGGGCGCTTCCCTTCTACCTGACCTTGCACAAGAAAAGGTTCAATCGAGATCTGATTTCTGGCGATGTGTCCAAAGCATTTGAAGATTCGCCACTGCATTTTGTTCTAAGCCTATCTTTTTTATACGAAGTTCTTTGAGGAGGTGTGTGCGAAAAGGTGACTAAGCTATTGTTTTATACATATAAACTTTCCTCTTGAACCACTCTGTCTATTAATGAAAACCCCGTTAAAATCCATTGCGTACTTTGACAGATCTAAGCGTACAGACGGCGGGAAGTGACTTTGTTTTACACGTAGAGATTATACTATCATAACGGGTGTTTTTAATTAAACGATTTGTGTAACATTATTGAGGAGTATGTTCGCCATTTTGGAGTCAATAAAGATTTTTGATTGCGTTTATACTGGCCAGAAATGTAAAGGGTCTGCTAATCTTCTTTTATGTGATTGTTATGATATGGAAAATGACTTCACAGTAATCCAAAATATTACTGGATGGTAACAATTAGGAGTTTACTTTTTAGTGTATTACTCTAAAGTGAAACGTGCCTAGGAGCTTCTACGCCGTGTTATTCCAAGTTAAGCAACACTTGGTGTGGTCAAGTTTTGGATGGGCGACCATTGGTGGTCACTCATTTGCTAAAGGTACGGTAACACTTTCGTCCTAGATGGCTGTTTTTTGGACTTGCGGTCGTTAAGTTTTGTCGGAGGAAAACACAAACATCTGTCATCATTAAGTTGAGTGCGATCGAGCAAATTTAGGGTGGGTGATCACTGGTGGGTTTTCATTAAAAGTATTTATGTTTCTTTATCGCTTGTATCGTTATTTTCGAAAAACAGCCATTAATCATTGTGAGATGACACGTAAGAAAACACATATTCGTCAAGCAACGCATGATGCAACCATGTTTGGGATGGGTGACCATTAGTGGGCTTTCATTTGCGCTTTTATGCGTAATTTTAAGAATCGTGGTATCTAAGGTTCCAGTTCTACCAATTTTGCATCGTCTTACATTCCCAACATTGGGATATCAAAACGATTGAAGCAATATCTGTTTTAATATTTAATATTTTGGTCATAATTGCTGAATTTTGAATTTAGGTGCTTTTAAATTATTCTAGACTTTACATTCAAATACAAAAAGCTCCGTAAGCTGTTCCCGCAACAGCAGCAAACTTTAAACAATGCAAGTTTCTGTCGCTAACTAAGCAGTAGTTTGAATTTTGCAAAATATTTTAAAAGCTCCCAAGAGTTTTGTTGGTGAGGGAATAACAAACCTATTTGTAAAGGAAACAAGGAAATACCATTTATTTTTCGCAAATATTTTATTTTATTTATCAAATTGCACTACTTTTCATGTAATCATTAACTTAACAACTTTATTTATCTTAAATATATTAAATAATGAAAATAAATTAAAATCTTAAAACTAATTATAATAACAGTCTGAACTAAACAATCTAAAGGGAGTCCGTGCCCATACGGAATGGTGCCAAGAACGCTAGCCGCATTCCCATGTTGAATAACGATCGCAATTCGCAAGATATGTACCAACTCTCTTATCGGGCAGTCTCGTGGCCCTATAATGTTAAACACATAAATTTATTAACGCTCTACGCTAATGCTTGACAAAGAGCGGGTTTGTTTGAAGCATTTCGTGGCCCTCGAGTAAGAACATCTCTTACGTTGTAACCCAACAATAGTCACATTTAAATGACATGAATGCAGAGCACTATGACAAGTTCCAAGTAAGTCAGTAGCTGAACTTTGCACTATCTGAACCAAGCTTTGAACTTTGCCAGCTTTTGTTTAACATTTGAAGTCAGGCTTTGGTCTATACTTACGTAGATGACATTAACATTAATTTATAATTATTTATATTAAATCGCTTATCGCGAATATCGCTACAATTGCAGCGGTTTCGTGGCCTTACAAGGTCGTAAACGTTTACGCTAATGCTTGACCAAGAGCGGATTTTGTTTTTTTGAAAGAGTAAGAAACCGGCATGCAGGCCACCTGATGTTAAGTGGTCACTGCAGCCCGTGGACAACCACGTCCAATCTCAAATAGAATAGAAGTTCTATTTAAGGTAGGACGCGGATGCATTCCTAATCTTGAGGACTTAGACGGTCGCCTCCAATAACGTGTATCCGGCAACCACATCTCCTCATCCGAAACACAATACATGAAGAACATGTTGCTTTACGGCGGGTTATGAGGGTGGCAGTGGTGCCGCCCCGGGCGAGCCCTAACGGCTCTACCACCTCTTACTTGAGCACTGTCTTTTGTGGCTCTCGAATAAGAGCATCAGTTGTTCTTACTTTATAGTAACTCAACAATTCACATTTAAATGGCATGAATGTAGAACACTATTACAAGTTCCAAGCAAGTTAACGGCGGAGGTTTGTACTGTCTTTGCCACACTTAGAACTTTGTCAGCCTTTGTTTAATGTTTGAAGCCTTGTTTGCATCTAAGCTTATGTATGTGTGGCGACTTTCCGCTACTCGACAAGAGATGGCGCAACACTATCCTGAATCACGCTATCGAAGTTTTCTATGTATCATGCATATATACAAACTACGAAATTGAGACTATCGGAGCACGGCCGCTCCCCAGGCAGAACAACTCGCCTGGAGGGAGATCCTTTGCCAAATATATGACATGAATATTATTTTATAATTATTTATATTATATAGCCTTACGGGTTATCGTCGTAGAAGATAAAAATACACGAATTTAATTATATCAGGTATTTGCACAAGAAAAGGAGTAAAATTTAATTCAATTCGATTAACAATAATACAAAAAATCAAATTAAAAGTTAAAAATACAGAAGTTGGAAGTTTCACTGCCATCTATTAATGTGAAATCCAATTTTCCATTATGAAAAGAACCAGTATTGAGTTTCATAATGGCACGTATATTGTAGACCGCGAGCCGGCGACACATTTTCGTTACCTTTTTCTTTCTCTTATCCTTTCTATTTTTTTTGTCTTTGTATCTTTTTATCTTTTCATATATTTTTTTGTTTTTCGCTTTTTGTGTTTTAGCTTTTTGCTTTGTGCCTTTGTATCTTTTTTCTTTTATCTTTTTATCTGTTATCTTCCTATCTTTTTTATTTTTATCTATGGTTGAAACAAAGTATGCGTTTTGCTTTTATCATAGAGAATTGTTTAATATAAGTATCAGAAGTAGGAATTCTTACATTAGTAACATAAGTACGTAATCATCAGTTATTAGATTTCTTTTGACGGAACTTTTTTTTATTATTTGGGAAGAGTAGCAGACAAAAGAAGCCACCTGATGTCAAATACACTTTACAGCCCATGGACATACACGTTTAACATCCAGAAGGAATGTCCTATACATAGATGCGTTGCTATTCCTAAGGACTGCAATGGTCACCGCTTGTCCCAAACAATAACGTGTAAACTGCGTCAGGGAGGTGTATTATGAACTTCATGAACGTCTACTATGGTGACCGGGACAAAAAAAACTGGCGAAAAAACTCTCGGCACTCTTTTAAAATCAGTCTTCGATAAATAAACATTACTCAGAATAATACCTCAGTATACATACTTTGCAGCGATGGACACGTAAAGGCTGATGGATGTATGGATACATACTTTAGAAAGATAAAAATAATAGAGCACACACACAACATAAAAAGAATTCATGATAAAATTCACTCACATAAAAAGAAAATCTTCTGCAATTGCTGCCACTGCTACAGAGTGGACATCATAAAGCTTTATGAACGTATGCTGAAATTCTCTGAATTATACGATCATCGGTAGCCATTCACGCACATAAAAAAAGAAAACCTCCCACAACAGTTGACACCCCTGCTTTTCCTACCTACGGAACCGCAGAAAAAATTCACGAGGCTGCACGATACGTCCTCTGTATTTAATTAGTAATTGTCCAAGAAAAAAATATTGACGAAATTTGCACCTGACTCATGGACTATTGGTTCAAAACTGACGACCTGTCTTATGGCGAACCGATAAACGATAAAATATTTTATCGCTGAAGGTAATATCAAGGAATCAAAATGACATTGCGATAATAAAAATGCGTGGTTTAGATTTGACTATAAATCATCCTTATCACTCGACTACCCAGATGAAATCAAATATGATTTATTGCACAAAATACACGATATATATATTTATATTTTAATTACAATAATGAAAATCTTATAACTAATTCTAATAAAAGCCTAATCTAAACAATTTAATAGAAGTCTGTGCCCATGCAACGTGGTGCTAAGAACGATAGCCGCACTCCAGCGTTGAATATCAATCGAAATTCTCTGCGCGAGATATGAACCAACCTTATATCATCTTCGAGTGATTCATATTGTGCGATCGAGGATAGTACCCGCGTAGTGTACACCACATCATCAACCAACATTAATGTATCTCAAGGGCCTCCAAACTTTGAAGCCATGGGGTCATAATATTTTTTTTGGTATGTTGCAAGGGCCATGACAATTTGAATTTTTCTTGTGATTATTTTGTGTTTTCATTCTCTTCCATTCAACCTATCACAACAATAGGATCAACAGTAAAACATTGGCTGTCGTGAGCCAGACTGATGACACTAGTCTTAAGCTGTCGCGGGCCGGATTGATGGCAGTGGCGGGCCGGATTTGGCCCGCGGGCCGTAGTTTGGAGAATCCTGATGTATCTTAACAGGGCCTCTACGTGTGAGGCCTGTGTCCCCACACAAGCCTTTCAAGTGACTGGTACTAAAACATCTAGGACCTGTACAAATATAATTGATTTATAGTATTAATAATAGTGTCATTTATTTCAGACTGCTGAATATGTGAATGTATTTATATTACCGGGTCATTTTATATCTCTATTCGCTTTCATGTGTTGGTGAGATACCCTTAAGGGAAATAGAGAAAAAAGTTAATAACAATCGAAGATGAAATCTTTTCTACTTCTTCGTGAAGTTTATCGCGTAATCTATACGGAGTTGATAAAACCAGATTAAGGATCCGGCTCGAAGGATCAAAGAAAGTTTTGGTTGAATTTTTGGACATTAGAAAGTTCTGGTCACATTTTTTGGATGTTAAAAGTTTCAGTTAAGTTTTTGGACGAAAGAGTTATGATTACATATTTGGAAGATAAAAGTTTAGGTTGCATTTTTGGATTTAAAGTTAAAAAGTTTTGGTTATATTTTTGGATGATAGACAGTCTTGGTTATGCTTGTAAGTGGCCACTGTCACTCATGGATGTCTGAAGCCAATTTTGGATCTGACTTGGAGGGTCTGGAGTTGATGACAGACGCGTTGCTACTTTTGAAGACTATAATATAAAAATAGCTTTACGGCGGATTATGAAAACCAAGAACTTCTTTACAGCAGATTATGAAGTACCTCCCCGATAAAACGGCCATTCTGAGGTGCTATCTATCAATGTGTTAAGAATTTTAATATATAAATTAAGAAAAAAATATATATAAATTGGGAACGGGCTCCCTTTATATTGTCTAGGTTAGGCGTTCTTTATAATTAGTTTCAAGATGTCATTGTTGTAAATCTAAATAATTAAGAAAATGGTGTTAGTGGTTATAACAGCTTCTTATAAATATTTTAACAGTAACTGCAGCTGACACAGATTTACATTAAAGTTTCCGTTAAAATTTACTTTTTCCGTCAGTTTTGAGGTGAATCCGTCTGTAATCGAAAGAACTTTCAAAAGATATTATTATTTTCTTTTGAAAGTTCTTTTCATAATATTGGAATGTATTGATTTATTGCTACGTTTCCATGTCCAACTGCTGGGCATAATGTTCGATTATTTGAATGGTGCAATATTTTGTGTCCAACCGCTGGGCATAATATTCGAATATTTAAGTAGTTGCAATTATTTTTATGTCCCACTGCTGGCCATAATATTCGAATATTTAAGTACATAGTTGCAATTATTTTTATGTTCAATTCCTTGGCATAATATTCGAATAATTAGTAATAGATTCAATCATTTTTATGCCCACCTGCTGGGCATAATATTCGAATATTTAAAAAGTTGCAATTTTTTTTCAACTTCTGGGCATAATATTTCAATATTTAGTAATAGTTGTAATCATTTTATGTCCAACTGTTGGACAAAATATTCGAATTTAATAGTAGTTGCAACTACTTTATGTCCCACGGTTGGGCACAACTTTTATATTAAGTCAACTAACATTTCAACAAATCACATAAACGTATTGTAAGTTTACAAACAAACCACATCTCGAAATGTTACAGTACCGTCACATTTTTTATGAGAGAACTATAGTCCGAACGGGGACGTACCACCGCCGCCCTCATAATCCGCCGTAAATAATTATTTGTGTTTCGGTTGGAGAGGTGTGGTTACCGGCTCTACTTTGAAGCGATTCGACCATTTTAGTCCTCAGAAGTAACATCATATCTACGTTCAAACTCACATAGGATTTCAGTTGTGTTTGTGGTTGCATGTGGCTGTCTATCGGCTGCGACTATTTAACATCAGGTGGTTAGCATGCTCGTTTGCTACTCTTCTCGTATAAAAAAAAGAAATGGAGGATATAATCGACATATATCTCACATTAAGCAAGGATCAACAAGACCTTGAAAATTATTGTCTGCGGATATTCCGGGTAAAGTGATCGTATTATCGCTACGAGCTTCGAAGAATATTCACCTTCCATTCGGTCCAAGATTTGGAGGATTTCACTTGAATTTGATTTGACTGAACGGCGTCATTCCAATTCTTTAATAATTCTTTACGTATAGGGCAAGCCAAAGACGCTTGGCACGTTTTATACAAATTCTATAAATATTTGATATTTATTCTTGTTAAATTCAAATGTAGATGAGTCGGTTTATTGCTAGAAGTGTCGGTTTTTTGATAGATGAGTCAGTTTATTTCTAGATGTATTGGTTTATTGCGAGGTGATTCAGGTTATTGTTAGATGAGTCGGTTTATTGCTAGATATGACACTTTCTTGTTTCATGTGTCGGTTTATTGCTTGATGAGTCGGCTTATTGCAAAATGTGCCACTTTATTATTTAATGTATCGGTTTATTGCTAGATGTGTTAGTTTATTGCTAGAGGTGTCAGTTTATTGCTAGATGTGGCAGTTTATTGTTAGATATGTCGATTTATGGCTAGATGAGTCTGTTTATTAGTAGCTGTGTCTGTTTATTTCTAGACGGGTTACTAGAAGTGTCAGTTTACTGCAAGATGAGTGACAATTAATGTCGAACACACAATATAAATGCAGTTTATCGTCTTTTAGCGCCCTGTTGGCTACAGTCGGGAGAAAAAACTTTGCAATCTTCTTATAACTTGAACCATATCTACAATATAAGGAAATAATATGGGTATTTTATACCTCTCAGGAAGCTGATTGAAATACTTTTTGGTATTGATTCGACACCTTATAAATCGTGCGGCTTATTTTCATTGCGCGTATGATACGTACTTACGGTTGAGGAAAACGATTCTTCTGAAAAAATATTCTTATAGTAAAATATACGTATTGTTTTGCTTGCTTGAACATTTTGTTTCTGTTATTATAAGTTATTTTAATACACTTAAATTTTATTTATTTGTATAGATTACTGTCCCAAACCAGGACAAGGTTTCTCATTAAGAATGTGGAACTCCTGAGAACTGACATAGATTGTGGGGCTGGCGACCGTTACTCTCCTGATTTACGGATTATGATGATGGGGGTGGTATCTCCCCGGTTGAGCTGTTGTTCATAACTTGCTACTTACAACTCTCTAAGTATGACTTATGATACATCATTAAGCATCATGTCATGAAATCAGTTGCTGGCGGTCTACCAGTATATTTATTAATATGTTATAAACATTATATTTACTAGCAACCCGGCCCAGGTTCGCTTGGGTAATAGAGCTTATATTTACTTAAATTATTTTCCATTCATATATGCATCCAGTCATTACCTAGTTGCAAAAACTAACAATTATAAACATCTATTTTGAACGACGACTGAATTACTATACTGAAGTTGACTATTAAATTTCTTGCCCAAGCTACAAAAAAATCTTAACTTATTATGCAAATTCAAATTCAAATTCAAATATTTTATTTTTTTAAGATATTTACATATACTTAATGAACGTCAAGGGTAAAGTGTAAAATCAGTACACCGACTTTGAGCGCCTCATTGGCTAAGGTAAACCGGGAGAAAAAAGCCGGCGTGAATGCACTAAAACCTTCCTCAGGAATCACATCCTGTTGTTGAAAACTAAGAAAATCAGTCCACTACTTTTTGAGTTTATCATGAACAGACAGACAGACGCGACGGGGGACTTCGTTTCATAATATTTAGAGATATATAATCCTGAGTAGAATATCAGAAGTGTGGCGAATAGACATAAACATTTTGATTGCAAATGTTTTATCAAGATCCTTCGGAATAAGAAATCAAGAGGACGAATCGACATCGTGAAATTGGTGCGTATAAATCTCACCTTCCACCAATTTCACTAGCGATGAGGTACCCACATAATAAATTCTGCTTGTTACTATAGAATATCTAGGAGATATTTATGTACAAGACTGTTCCTTGATACCCCTGGTTTGTTTATATTGAACCCAAAAAAAAAACGAACCTGACGTAGGGTAGATTACTCTACTATTAGTATCTGTCAAGTCTCCCTCGCCATCGCAGTTTCGGTGTGACCACGAGCTATGCAACTGGTTCGAAATATCGGTAATCAATATTCAAAAAGTCGTCTAAAAGGTCATCTACAGCTTGAATTTTGTTCTCATATTTCGTTATATGTACTGCCATTGTTTTTCAAATCCCGCCTTTTTTATATTTTTTTTAAATCCTAATATTATCCTTATTAAACTTTCGCAATATATGTATGTATGTACATATACTATCCACTCAACAATGGGATGATTCGTCGCTTATGTTTTGCTGTTACATTATAATATTATTATACCTATAAAATTTTATGTAACTCAAACATATTAAAGAACCAGGTGGTATTCAACCACCGGACAAGGATGGGCAAAGAGTACCGTCAAGATTCGCCTATTCTCACCTACTACGAGTCAACAACCCCGTAGAATATAGCAAGCCAGGAGCTACCCTCCTGGCTTGTTAAGTCACGTTGGTCGAATGAATGACGTAACCATATTTCATAAAGGAATCATGCGAGTGCATCCAGAGGATGCTGCCGGTGCAGCCAGCGTAGCGTGAGCTGGCCATCATCTGATTTGCGATTAGCTCCGGGAATTGAACACACTGCTGTACACCGTGTACATCATGAAATGTAAAATCTAAACTAATATCATCTCGCAACTTACACAATTGATTATGTAACTGGTACTCGTGAAGGTGGGAGAACTATAGTTCGACCGGGGAGATACCACCATCGCCCTCATAATCCGTCGGAAAGCATTACTTATGTTTCGGTTGGAGAAGTGCGGTTGCCGGCTACACTTTTGAAGAGAGGTGACCATCTTAGTCCTCAGGAGTAGCAACGCATCGAACTCAGATAGGATTGTCATGTTTGTGACTGTACGTGGATGTGTAGGGGCTGCGCCTATTTAACATCAGGTGGTTTGCATGCTCATTTGCTACCCTTCTCACATAAAATAAAACTCAAGATTTACGATTTTTGATTGCCGATATTTTGAACCAAATGCATGGCTTGTCGTCACGGCTTAACTTTTAAAAGTATAGTAACTTAAAGTCCATGGACCATAGCGTGAACTTCGTAATCGAGTGGACTGCACGCACTTTGCTATACTTCTTACATAAAATGTAATGATGAGTTTAAACTCAAAATTTATATGATCGCGAAATTTATTTTTACGATGTAACGTTTACTCACTATTAACGCTTTCTAATTGCCGGTTATTCTTTAAACTACTTTTAACAAATTTTAATAAAGGCTAATTTAAACAATAAGTTAGGTTAATTAATGAAGTAAATAAATAAATTATCGATTGCTCCACAATCTGCATATCAGTGTGTCACGAGAGGCATGGACCGAACGCATTTCACGCTTCACGCCCTTGGTACTCTCTTGACACGTAATTTAATGCGACCGTGTTTACGAGTATACCGCTAAATGTTTGCTCGCTGATTTATATGGCCGTATGTCACATTATTATGTCCGATGTAGTGCAATTCAGTTTATTTCTGTATGTGAA
>DWON01010850.1:0-10522 GCA_018251015.1 Phocides pigmalion okeechobee
CGCATGGGCACGGATTCCCTTTAAATTGTTTAGGTTAGGTTTTTATTTTAATTAGTTTTAAGATTTTCATCATTGTATTCTATATTAATGTTGTTACATAATAAATAGAGATACATTTGTTGTTGGTAATAAAAATATTAAGTACTGGAATTAAGAGTATAATAAAAGTCGATCAGAAACTAATCAAAATACTGTTCGTTATAAAGGATGAATACATAAAAAGTTTTAATGGAATTATTGTTTACATTAAATTTATGCGTGTATTTTTTAATTTTAAACATACTTGTTTCATAACAATTTGTAATTCTTTTTTTTAATGTCACTAAACTCGTGGACATGTTTTTACTTAATTACTGAGTTTTGTTTGTCTATTTTGGAAAACATATAATATTAAAAGTATATCAAGCTTGGGTCAATACACAATTTTGCAGAACATAGCCATTCTTAAAGTTAAGCAACACTGGGATTGGCCTGGAATTGGATGGGTGACCGCAGGTGGTTTAATTTTAGATTTGTGTTTTGCCTGACTCATTTAATATCACTTAACAGAAATTAAGAAGAGAATTCATCCATTAATCAGCATTAAAGTAACGTTGGGGAATATACTTCAGACTTTCCCCAGTTGTAGGGAAAGAACCAGTACATGGGTATGGCATAAAAAGAGTTGATCACACGTTTGGAAGAAAACTACATGCGTTTAAAAAGGGTACATAGTTTTCACAATATCTAGTATTTTGTAGGTGCTCAACTACCTGTATGAAGAGGTACCATCCTCATCCGCATAATCCATCGTGAAGCATTTTATGCTTCGGTTGAAGAGGTTTGTTTGCCGACTACTCTTATAAACAAGCGACTATTTCAATACTCGGGAGCAGCAACGCATCTGCATGTCCTTAGATAGATTTCAGACTATTTCAGGTTGAAGGTGGAAGTCCGTGAACTGCTGCGTCCGTGAACATGCTCGTTTACTACTCTTCTAATATATAAAATAAATCTACTGTATACAGTCAAATTGCAACTGATAGCTTTATACATGGAAGATATATGAGAAAAACTATTAATAGCTGTTGAAATTACTGTCTCTCTGTACTTTTGTATACGTTAATCTCAGGAAAGTCTTGACCGATTTCAGCGTGGTTTTCACTAATGTATTACAGAAAGATATGACTTTAGTATTGTTTTACGTTAGGTTGATTTCAATCGTTCCATAAAAAAGTTATGTAAATCTAAAGTTGCGGGTGTGAGTACGTAAGATAATCTTTTTACTGTTAGAAAATCTAGACAAATCGAACTTTAAGCCATAGAAACTAAATCGCGGGAACACCTAGTGACATAAAATAGTAGCCGAAAATACAGTCATCGCAAACAAAAGGTAAGTATTGCAAAATAAAATAAATTCCGATTTTTTTTTCAGATCATTAACCTCACATGGCACGGGGTGTGTAAAACTTTATTGAAATTATTCGGCTCGCTCCGAATTCTACGAAAATAAAGGTTTAATTTTACCGCTGCCGAAATACAAGTGAATAATTAACGATAAAACTATAATTGAACTGTGCAGTCGACTCTTCTCAGTTTTATTTTATTTCCAAATTTTAACTGGCTCTTTGTTTTCATTTGACTTCAGAGGAAGGGTAAGGTTTTTCGAATATATGAATGTACTTTTTCTTGGTTTCTTTGACCACTTTATATATTTGGCATGTCATTTTTAATAGCCATATTATAAAGAGCTTGATGCATTTTAATATAAAGGATATTGTTAGAGTTGTATGTAAATACCTTACAATGACATGAAATATTTGAATTTGAAATTTGAAAAAATTTATTCCTAAATGGGATTTTTTAAGAGTAGCAAACAACATGCAAACTACCTGATGTTAAGTAGTCGCAACCATTGACATCCACGTACAACCACAAACACGACTAAAATCCTATCTGAGTTCGTAGGTAGATACGGTGCTACTCCTGAGGACTAAGATGATCACCTCACTTCAAAGTGTAGCTGGCAACCGCACCTCTCCAACCGAAACACAAGTTATGCTTTCAAGCAGATTATGAGGACGGCGGTAGTACCTCCCCGGTCGAGCTATAGTTCTCCCACCTTTTAATGAACACGCAACCACCAGTTAACTAGTCACTGACCACTAGATCAAGAGTCAATAGTTCTATTATATTATAACTCTTATAGGATAGCATTTGGACACAAATATAAGAACTTAACATTTGTTGTTAACATTTAACTTTACTTCCCTTTTTAAGAAGTCTTTGTTATTGAATTATCAACGCAAATTGTTGCTTTATGATAATTGAAATCCCGACCTTTAAATTTAAAGATCAAATCATCGCAGTGCAAATCGAAATCTGACCGATAATAACAATAAATGAGGAAAAAGAAAAAACAATTTACATAACGGAAGTTGTATTTGTAGCACCCACACTAAGGTGGGATGTTGTTATCCATTCGTGTGTAGGTTTCGGAAGAATCTCATTACTTATGAATTAGAAAAAATAATTAAGTCCAATGTAAAAACCCACACAAGCGATTTTTTGGCGTAGGTTTGTCAGTAGGTTACTCTTGCTGTCACTACGACATTTACATTGTAGTTGATATTGCATATACCTCGTGGAAAAAACGTCAGTGATATTTACACGTTAGTAGGTATTACTTATACATCGCAGAAACGACGCCAATGATGTTTACTCGTAGTCGATATTGTATATACATCGCGGAAAGGATTTCAGTGATGTGTAATCGTAATCAATATAACATATTAATCGTGGAAAGGACGTCAGTGATATTTAGGCATAGTCGGTATCACATAAACATTGCGGAAACGTCGCCAGTGATGTTAAAGCATAGACGATATTGCATATACATCATGGAAAGGACGTCAATGTTGTTTAATCGTAGTCGATATTGCACATACATAGTGTAAAGGTCACCAGTAATGTTTAAAGGTAGACCATACTGCCCGTACATCGCCGACAGCTCGCCGGGGATAATTCGGCGTTGTCGATGTTAAAATTGCATCGCGGAGAGGAAAAAGATATACTCACTTTTTGGGAGGCATTTTACCTTAGTCCTAGTATAATGAATGAAGTGCTTCCTAATTTATTTCCTCATAATTTTATAGTATAAATAATTTAAGTTATGACGGCAAAAAAACTAAGAAAAAATGTGATAAAAGAAAAGGAAATTCGACATTCTAACAAGGTTCCTTCTTCTAGCCAGTTGATCGTGGGAACTCTGAAAATAATTCTAATTCATTGATGCAAACACATTTTTTGAATAGCAAAAGCGGTGATACTCGTGTATCAAGGTGAAATAAACACAAGAGAATACAAGATAGCAATTTGCAAACAACAATATCACAAAAACATTGCCTTCCCAGAATACTCCCTTGAGACATGCCGAGCTTTTACAACTAAATGTACATAACATCATTACTGATATTTCTAGGATTGGAGATTTATTTTATGAAATACAAATAGGAATATAAGATAGAAGCAATAGTTAAGTGGTTATCGAAACTCAAACCCTAATAGTTATACTTATACTTCATACTAGTGATGCGACGCGTGCCGTATTTTTACTCTAGTCACTCGAGTGAATTTGTCAAACTTGTACTCGATTTAAAAAAAAATACTACTCGAGTTACTGAGTCAACACGAGACATCGAGTTGATTGTGTTGCCACTAGTAGTCACTTTACTACTTTAGTTTACTTATCTATACCACGCCGGTACAAACCAACACTGATAAGTTTAAAACAGCGAATTTAATCTTGCATCTCTTAGTTCGTTGCACTTTACATTTAGTAAAAGAATTGATTGATTCAACTCCAGTGCAATTTTTACTCGATTGAAATTTTTTACTCGAGTGACTCGAAAACTCGAGTGTGACTCGAGTGAGGTAATAAAATTGCTCAAGTGACTTGAGTCACAAAGTACTATTCTAGTCGCATCACTAGTTCATACACGCGTTTCTACTCCAGTAAACTGACCAGACGGTATGGAATCACAGGCAGGAAATGCAGTGACGAAATTCTGGTCCGGATATGTATAACATATTAATTAACCCATTTCAATAGACTAAATAACGATGCGTCTGATATATCTTGGTGAGTTACTAAATAAATTGACATGTATATTCAAACCAAAATTTTGAATTCTAGATATAAGAAACCGGCAATAGATTATTAACAGATTATTCTGAAGACTAACTACGCCTTGTATAAATGTTGCCTTTCCTCGCCTTATAAACCAGAACACAATTGGGCATAACACTACTATTAAAAGTCTTTATACGACATAATTTTTTAAAGTATATTTAGAAGTATACTTTTATTACTACGTCTACAATGCGTAAGAATGTATACAAGAAATAACAATTTAAAAGTACAAAAAAAACATGAAATAATTTACCAACAAACATTGCTTTTCAAAGTAGAACTCAGCTGAGGATAACACAGCTTTTATAAAATAGAACTATTTTTAAACTATATTCGGAGTCTAGCTTGTTACTACGTCTACAATTTCTAAGAATATTTTCAGTATATTATTTAAAGAGGAATAAGAAAAACATCAAACAATTTTCAAACAAGCAGTTCTAACAGATAGTGAAGGTTGCTATTTCCTGACAATCTAGCAATTCGAGCTCATGTCCGCACTTCGGGGACGTAACACCTAGCTCGTAAAACATAACGGGACAAAATGATTTCCGTATCCGAACTTTATGATTCGTAGCTGTTTGTAGAGGCTACATAACTTACAGGTAAATGTAGGCTTTTGTATATAAAACAAAATAATTTTAACGTATTATTATATTTTTATAACCGTCAACTCTTATCTAATTGTGTTCCGGAAAAGCTCATTTCGACGTAAGGTTAAAATAAGCTTGTTTTAAGTCGATAAAAATGTCGCATACTGTTCATATAAAAAAAATTAAATGTGTACAGTATATAACAGTAAAAAGCAATCATAACTTTTCTACATAATAATAACATGGCCCGTGGTCATGCCGTGAGTCTCGCCGTGACCACGAGCCATGAAATTGGTTCGATATATCGACAATTAAAAATCAAAAATCGTTAATCGTGAGTACCCTTTATATTACATAATGTATGGAGTCCGCAATAACATCAGTTTAAAATCGGATATAATACATATTTCCGACGACAGTGTAACATAATAAAACCTCGATATTACGGAGGACGATATTGAAACTCAAGATATATTTTAACTTTTTAAATATAGCATGTAATACTGTTAGAGCATGTTTTAAGTTAACGAACATTACATCAATTCATGTAAAGATAATTTTTCAAATAAACTACACGAAATAAACTTTATTTAAAAATAGAAAACTGTAAATTTAAATGTAAATGGACGATATGAGTTTTTTAGACGTTTTAAAGGTGCTCATATATGTATGTGGCACATGTAACAAAATATAATAGGTAATTTAAAGTAATGCTCACAGCATTTTGATAGCTTTCTCCTTGTATCTATAAATGTAGGCGAATTCACCGAAATACAAAAATAATGTAAACTATTTGTACATGTAATGATGACATAAAGGGATACGTGGTATAACCGTTCGATTGGGAAGGTACCTCCACCGCCCTTATAATCTACGTGTGAAGAAACTCTTGAGCTTATGTTGGAGAGGTGCGGTTGCCTGGTTACAAGCGAGATGAACATACTCGTATTAATCTTCAAAAGTAGATATGCATTGCGTACGACGTCAAATAGAAATTCAATCCTGTCTAATATGGAAGTGTACGGGCTGCAGTGACAACATAACATCAGAGGACTTCAGTTTTGTTTTTTTTTTGCATTTATTTGCATTTTATTGACTAAAAAGAATAAAAGCCTAACCTAAATAATATAAAGGGAGTCCGTGCCCATGCGGCATAGTTCCAAAATGCTAGCCGCATTCCCGTGTTGAATAGCAATCGCAACTCTCTACACGAGATATGGACCAGTTTTCTTGTCACCGACGTCGAGCAAACGTGGGTTCAATTGTTTGAAAAAATTGTGGCACTTAGACCTCGCGGACAGAAAGACCTTTAGTTAGCTACTTTTCTGGCACAAAAAACAAATTTTTCTCGTCAAATCTATCACAAATTATCGCTAGAACGGTAACTTCGTTAATTACCCTCTGAACTATGCCAACACTGGTCCCAGCATTGGCTATGCAAATAGTACCAAACCCACTCGGACTACTAATGACTCCTCGCGTTGTCGAAATTGGGAAACTGGGGCAAATTAAAACCGGCTACAGTTTGCTTTATGCATTGAACTTCTTATTTTAGCTCTTCAGATTGGATGTTTTATAATAAGCAAAATAGTATTTATTTTCCATCTTATTTTTCCTTGATGGTAGTTTATTGATTTTTAAAAAGAGTTATTTTTAATTTAATATTCAAAGATCGCCATCTTAGTTTTTGTGTTCATATTTTACTAAAATATCTTTTTGGTCTCACATATTTCCCTATTTGCACCACCATTGTTCGATTCCCGCCTTTCCTCTCTTTTTTTTCTTAATAGTCTTATAATCTTCTCTTCTCTTTATAGCCAGTGTCAAATACTATTATATCAAAATAATAATAAAGTATTTAGTGTATTGAGTTCAATATTTTACGGAAATACATATATATAATTATGTTTCTATAATTCGTCAAAATATAATACATCAAAATACAACATATAATTATGATATCGAAAAATAGCATGATATCTACATCTCTACCCCACAATATTAATTACATTAATGAAATCTCTCAAACTAAAATAAATGTCTAAATCTAAACCAGCTCTCTTGTTACCAGCAGCCTTAATCAGACGTAAGACGAGTATAAAAAAATGGCACTCCACCAAACACGAGACCACAAAGCAAAGGTTTTGAAGCCAACCGCAAGAAACACATAAAGAATGAAAAATCAATGTAAAGTTTGATTTATTAACTAATCTATTTACTCTTAAGAACATGTGCCATTTCTAGCTTGTAGGCATTATCTATATATGTATGTATGTAACAGATTCTTTGAACATATTTTTTATCGATTTCTAAAAGTTTCATTAATTTGAAACTTTGGATACGTATCAAGGAAAGATGACAATTCAATAATATAAAAAAATGAAAAAAAAATAAAATAAAAAAAACTAAAAACTCGCTTTTATAAAAAATCCAACTAAAAAAAATAAAAATAAGAAAACAAAATTGCAATCTGAAAAAGCGTGGGGTGCATGGTGTCAATAGATCAGTGATTGGAGATTGAAGTACTTGTATTTTTATAAAGCGTTATCACTTAATAGACAGCTGGTGTTATGTTATAACTAACGCTATTTATTTAAACAAAATAAATCGCGGCCATAGTTAGTAAATAAATAATATTAACCAAGCAGTCATTCGTATAGTCATTCGTACCGGAAGGCAAAATATGTCCATATCATTTATATTGGATACGGTAATATACGGTAGTGGCGCGTGCATTTGACAGCGGACACAAGTATCTGTACAATTGTTGCGATATTCAGATCTGGGTTTGACATTGCGGACACGAATGCATTTTCAATGTATCATTGAACATTTCAGTTACGTAATTCTGTTTCCATTTTATTTTTGTTTAAAACATAAGAATAAACAAGTGAAATATCTTCGGGCTTTAGGTGTAAGGCAGTCATATGGTGTGATGTAAACGGCATGACGCCGTCTTGCCATCACAATCCTCTGCACAGCTCTATTGCTTATTTATTAATCTTGTGTTTATATTCTGCATATTTTTAAACAAAATACATATTTTATTAAGAAACTCTTTTATTTCTGTACTATTTGTATTATACTATTTGTTTATCGATTTTCTCTATTTATAGAGTCAAACAGTACTCAATTTTGACGTTTCATATGTACAGGGCACCCCGTTATGACCACTTTTTTATATACGAAGAGTACGAAATGCGTGTGCGAGCCATCTAATTTTAAGTAGTCACAGTAGCCCATGGACATCCCCATTCTGTCTTCAACAGGAATTATGTCATATGGACTCGAGCGTACTTTGCTACTCCTGAAGACTGAATTCGCTTCGCTTGTAATTGTATCCGGAAACCGCACCTTTTTTATCTCAGGTGAAACCTTTCAAAGGCAATATCATGGGAAAAATGGGATCATTTCAAAATCATGGGTAAGATTGCGGGTTATGTGGGATTTCCAACTACTAAAATCCAACGTAAACCTCTTTCTGTGCTTGTAGAACTAGGATACTAGGATCTTATAATAAACGCAACCGGGGTTCTCCAGCACGACGCCCCAATTGGGCACATCTCGGAGGAGCTTCCCCGGCTCCCCAGGCACTGATCTTTGCCTACGTCCATATGACCGTTCTAGACGACGTCCTTTCCAGGATCACTATGGAACAGCTCGAGTTTTCACTCTTACCACTTTCACAATCCCGAAAGACTCCTTTAAGTCTTACAACCGGCAGAAGATACTGTAGCACTATTCTGGTTCCAAGCTACAGAGACACCGTCAACCACAACTATCCAACTAAAATACAAGAATTACTTCATAGTGTAAGAATGATTTTGTCTGACCTATAAGGTTTCGAGTTTGATACACAGCCAGACAGACAAACTTTTTTACTAAATTTCTATTTTAGGTTTAAACACCGCTTTTCTTTCTTTAGGTTCTTTAGGTCTTTTAGGTCCGTGATTTATATGTCCAATGTCCATAGCACCCATCTTATAGGCAATGTCCGTCCTGGATTTCAGAGTACATGTTCGTGTCTTTGTGTGTCCGTAGCATCGAACACAAGGTATTTTAAGCATGGATTTACATATAGAAAGCGTTAATTTAAACCCTAAACTTCACAGCCAATTTGCAGTTACAACTAACAGCTGAAAAGCAAACACGACTCAAGTGTAGTGACTGAGTGTGTGACTACATAGTCCATAGTAGTTTACATATGTATATTTACATAACGACATTTAGCTCAGTACGGGTTAGCGGACTGTTTGTTCAAAATTCAGGGACCCAAAAGGGTTCTAAATGCCACTGTGACAGAATTAACTGAAGTGTCAAGAATTTGGAATCAATTTCAATTTTCGAGAATATTCGATATATTCCGAGATGAAGCTCAAAATTTTAAGCGATCATTTTGAAAATATCTTTATAAGTAGTGGTCTCCTGGTTCGACTAAATAAAGTTCCTGCAGCAACTACCTATCATACGGTAGCCAATAAAATAATAATTTATAAAGAAAAATCATAGTTTATTTCTAACATAATATATGTACGTCTCTATATATTTTTTAAACATATTTTTCAAATTAGTTATACTTAAAATTATTTAGTTTAAAAATATCATGCTTTTTAAGGTTCTTTAAATGAATTTGTTTTAATTGTAAACGTCAGATTACATCTCACCTTTTTCATAAAGTAGACAATCAGTGCGAAGCCAGGGCGGGCGGCTATTACGAACAAAATTTCTATAAACCAATATCCCGTGGTTATCTTTCACAAATAAACGTATAATACACGGTATGTATTGATTAAAACCATCAGAACGTTACCCTGAATAAGTAACGACACAAACAAAGCAATATAGTTTTAAATATGATACCGAAGCACCGACCAATCCGTACGTAGTGACCCAACGTTGAATTATAAATGAAATCAATAAGATTCCGTCGCCCAAACAAACACCTGTCTCTTTAACTGTTTTATGTACCTATCTTTACTATTTATCTACATATCTATCCATCTCCCTCCGTCTTCATAATCCGCCGTAAAGCATTACTTGTGTTTCGATTGGAGATCTGCGGTTTTTTTGTTTATTATGAAAGAGTAAGATACGGGCTTTCAGGCCACCTGATGTTAAGTGGTCACTGCAGCCCATGGACAACGACGTCCAATCTAAAATAGAACACAAGTTTTATATACGGATGGACGCGGATGCGTTCCTACTCTTGAGGACTAGGATGGTCGCCTTCAATAATGTATATACTCCAATAACACCATCCCAACCGAAATACAATACATGAAGAACTATGTATCTCCCTCCGCCCTCATAAGCCGCCGTAAAATATTACTTGTGTTTCAGTTAGAGAGGTGCGGTTACTCGCTACATTTTGAAGTGAAGCGACCATTTCAGTACCCAGAAGAAGCAACTTATATACTTGTATAAATTAATAATCCTTGTTTTAAGAGTAATGGAAAACATGAGAAAACTAAGAGTTCTCTAAAAATTCTCAAAAATATGTGAAGTCTACATATCCATAATTAGTCGGCGTGTTGTACTATGGCCTAAGAACTTCTCGTTCTGAGATTATCCTATGTTTCTATGTAGAAGAAGCTTGTATAGTGCCGCCGTTTATGTTAAACGTTAATGATCGCACAAGTGAAGCAACTTCAGGCATGGTCAAGAGTCGGATGGGTGGCCGGTAGTTTTTTTTTTGCGAAAGAGTAAGAAACGGGCATGCAGGCCACCTGGTGTTAAGTGGTCACTGCAGCCCATGGACAAC
>DWON01010851.1:0-10522 GCA_018251015.1 Phocides pigmalion okeechobee
ATCCTCTCCAATGAACTCCTTAACTGCACCTCCCTTTAATAACCAGTCATGCCGACACGAAAGAAGAAATAGCCGAGTCAACTTACCGTGCATGGATTGAACTATATATCAATATAAATGGTGATAGCGGATTGTTATATAATAATTTTCAACAATAACTGAATAGCTTCGATTTCCGCAAAGTTAAGCCTGATACAATTAACTAGATACTTACCTAAAGGCGGAGCAACAAACATCACATTAGTTTTGTATTTCACTAGTGCTTCTAGGAAGGATTCTGGCTGGAATTTGGGAACTGAGACCAGCTTGATACCTTGTGACATCTTATGAAACATTATGACTGTTGCTGCGTAAATGTGGAAGTAAGGAAGAACTCCCATCATTCTGTCTTGATGTGATGCTGGAATTGTACAATAAGATTTATGAATAAATTATCTACCCATTACTCTTCCATTGTCAGGTATGTTGGTCTTGTCATGAAATCAGAATGAGAACACAATAGGATTTTTTGACACACCTGAGGAAATTTAATGATAATCTTTCCAGCATGTAGGGTTCTGCGTGATATGTTTATCTACTCTTCAAGGAAGTAATATTTCATTTCCATTACACACATAATTTCCGGATTCGAATCTCACTCTCCGTGTGAGTGTGAGCCTATGTATGTGTGTGTGTATGTAAATATTAACTAGATATTACTTCATTTATAAATTAATTGTTTTTAGGTACCAAGCCAAACAAGCATATAGCTAGCTACCAGCTGATAAATGATAACTGTCATTTGTGGACATTTGTTAACAAATCCATATAGAACAGGAATCTCATCTGAATTGGATAAAATATGAATTGTTATAACTGAAAACGGTGGCAGGTTTCTAAAAATTAAATCTACCTTACCACCTGCTCTTCGAACCAGAACTCAACCGCGCTGGATTATTACTATAAACAGATATGGCGATGGTGCCACCATAAGCAATTGTTAAAACAGTTCCAGCATCTATCGTCTAAGTCACTTCAAAGACCATATTTCTTCCTTAAAGCAATTTTGAAGTGTTGCAGTATTTCGGTTTCAAGGATGTTTTTTTTCAGTTGTAAGTGTGGTAAATAAAAAGTGGATCTGCATGTTTTGGAGGCAATCAAACTTAGTTCTTGGAAGTAGCAACGTATAATATTTGTGATTAATTTCCGGTAGGTAAGACATATACCCAAATGGAGTCCAAATGATGGACATTATGATGGGCATGCCATGCCACCCACATAATACTTTATATCAAATCGACAAAGAACTCCTTATTTCTATTAAATATACAGGAACAATTAATAAACATAATCATCTAGATTAATTCATAGACATTATTAAAAAATATTAAGTTTTATTACAAATATTACTTTGATTTATACCGCATGTAATAAATACTTTATCTTTAACTATCATAAAAACAAAACGTGTTTCTAACGTACTGGCTAATATTATTTATCTTATCATAAAAAATATTAAGTTCTTCTAACTACTAACATTTATCTAATCATTATATTGCATATTTATTTACTACAATAAAAATACTTTTAGAAGTTTCTTACCAGTTGTTTCTTGGTGACATCGGATCAAAGGATCGTTAATTTGTTCACAATTCGCAATAATGTTAAAATGACTCAACTCCACACCCTTTGGTAGTCCTGTGGTACCACTAGAATATGGCAGGAAGCATACATCATTTGATTCGCGTTTGACTTCCTTCAAACAAGACGTATCAACGTTGATATCCTCACTAAGTTCGTTGAAAGCAACGGTACCAACTGGTACAGGATCTTCGTTTGTTTTCACAACGATTATTGGAAAGTTCAATTTAGCTATATTCAATGCTTCCCTAACAGTGTTGACAGTTTCAGCAAGTGTCACTATCAGCTTCGCTTCCGACATGAGTAGTTGACGCTGAACTTCATCTGAAATAAGATGACATTCAAGTTTTATAAATTTCAATGTGATGATGACGATGTTTGTGTACGCTGCAAATGCAGCTTTTAATTTCCTGACCAATTTTTTCCCATTTTTTCTTCTCTCACATATCATACAAACCTTTATAACATTACAACCCATCAACAGTTTTAAATATTTTTTATTCAATAATTTTAAGGATAAAAAAATGTTTGTGAATAATATTTTGGGAACCCTTTTAACACTTATATTTACAAATTATCTTCATAATCTGACTAAATAACCCAAAATAAACTAATAAAAACATTTTTGGACGAAATAAATTAATAAAATATTATTATTTATCAATAAAATGAGCAGAACATAAAATATATAATTGCATGCATAGCATGTGATAATAACAATTGGCGTAACACTTTATTATTCAATCAACTTTAACCAATATTGTCACACTTGGCCTGGAAATATACATATTCGATGTGAAATGTAAATTGGCGCGTTGGAGGTAAGAGGAGACTATATACAACATGACGTTATGTTATGCCATCATATACCCTCTCCACCTCCGCTCTCAACTCTTTATTTACTTCTCTTGCTTTATACTTTAAAATTTTACCATTGATGGTCACCCATCCAATTCTTAACCACGCCCGAGGTTGCTTAACTTTATCGATCCTTAAAGATTTTTAACTTACGTGCAGTGTAAATCGGGTTGATAGTGCTGACGACGCCACCAGCTTCAAGTATTCCCATCGCCACTAATGGAAACTCGGGCACGTTTGGCAGCATTATAGCAACAGTGTCGCCATCTCTTATCTTGAACTTCTTCCGAAGGTTCGCAGCGAAGGCTCTACATAACATATAAGCTCTCTCGTACGTGTAACTTCTGTCTGTTTTTGCGCAGACCTGAAATTGAGGATTACTTTCATTAAGCCTTCATAATAAACATCTTCATTCCTTATTCAAAATTTCTCTTTTCAAAAGAGAGGTATACTCATAGAGACAGGCCGGAGCCAAGTTCCTAAGAAATAGTAAAACTGTATTCTAATATTTATTTAAGTGATAGGACTTCAGGAACTAACCTACAAGTGTTAAGAATAATTACTTTTAAGAGCATAAATATGCATGTTAAGTGTGTTTAGATGTGTGTTCAGTTGTGTAATGTACGCGATATGATTCCAGTCCTATAGAAGATACAACGATAACTTTCCACTGGGTTTTAATTTCTATTACTAAGTTAAACATTAAGCAAATTTATTATGATTAATGTTTTGTTTTTAATTTTCTTGACGATATTTTCTTTTCATTATACTATATTTTTATTATTTAATTGAAATATTAATCACTTGAGCCCTGTTATAAGCCTGAATTCTAGAAGAAATTTGTAGTAAATATAATCGTATATTAGTTTTCTGTATATTTTATTTGATATTAGCAAGATTTTCATTTATGTCTTCGGATTAAAAAATTGTGAGAAGATTATGTCTGTGTGATTTATGTTCGACTTTGCAAATGAGTCCTTGGATAGCAATCCAATAAGAATCCAATTTTATACGAGGTAGCTTACAAGCGTCAATTTCATCAGCCTGCTCCCGATCCTAATCAAACAAAATAATCCTAATCAACAATCAATCAACAAATGAATCAATAACCCAAATCCCAGTCAGCCTATGAATGTTGGATAAATGGCTAGCAACGGACATCATCAGCTATCTCTCATCTTTTTTACATTATCTCCAAAATACTGATAATTTTATAAATAAAATGTGAGTCATAAAATATGTGATTAAATGCTTAGCGTGCGATGGTATTAATTGGCGTTACACTTTATTATGTTACAATATTTTTTTTAAATTGTCGTGACAGGCATGTGATATAAAATGGCCTCGGCATTTAACATAATGAACATTCACATCCAACCTTACACTACTGAAGTCATATTTAGCTATGCTTGAGGGCTGAGATAGTCCTCTCGTTTTTTAATGTAACCGGCACCTCTCCAACCGAACAACAAGAACTTCTTTATAGCAATTTGTGACGACGACAGTGGATTAACTGTTGTTACGATTATCCGACTACATAACATCATGGACAACATACAATATGTATGTACATATACCAATCTTCTGAAATAAAAAAACGAAAATAAAACTACTTACCGATAAAGTTTTCTTCGGCCATTTCTCCAAATTTTGCCACACATACTCAGGCACTGTACTATTGGGAATCTCTATACTTTTGTACGGAGATTTCACAACACCTTCTTGAGTCCATACACTATTTCTTCTAACACTCGCACTGGTGTATTTAACGTAATTTGAACCTTTGTACAATATAGCTAGAGTCCTCTTTGCCGTGTGAATTGTATTCGTGGCCATTTTGCACAGTTCACCAGAGCTCACGTAACGTCACTTAAACCAAAACTAATAATGAATGCTAACATATTAATATCATAAAACACAAGATAATCACTATTAATCTAAATACTTTTAAACCTATAATCATTGTTGGATAAGATAACCGTATCTCCTATTGCTTCTGTATCTCATAAAATGATTCCAAATAACGTTACACAATAGATATTCATACTATTATATAAATGTGAAACGTTGTCAGTTTGTTTATTTGTTTGTGTCTGTATCTCGCAAAAGCTACTGATTCAATCTGCCTTAAATTTTGTACACAGATTGTTTGTGCCTCTAGTTTTGTTATAGGCCATATATTATCACGCTGTTATCTTAGAACTGAGTAATGACCAGAAAAAAATAGTTAAGTCACCTCTGTGATAATAATAGGATACTTTTTCTATAAAAAAGGAAAAAATCGTTATAGTTTTGTTTTTCTTTTGCTTTTGGCGTTATAATTTTTCCGCATAATATGTTTTAAGTTTCTATTTTTCTTCGGAGTAATCCGGTAAACGTCCTTTGAAACAATGTTTTTGAATTAACACTTTCCCTGCCGATTACCACTCTACTGTGTCATGCGCGGCGAAACACGCTTGCAACTTGCACAGACAGGTGTGTGTGTGTGTGTGTGTGTGTGTGTGTGTGTGCGTGCGTGCGTGCGTGCGTGCGTGCGTGCGTGTGCGCGTGCGTGTGCGTCTGTGTGAGTTGTACGTACAAATCTGTATGGATTACGGGCGAGCACAAATAACGTGTTAACGTCGGCCCTACAAGACTAAAGACTAACATTACGTCAGCATTCGTAAATGATATATAAATGCTAATAAATACAAAATTTCATAGAATTGTCGGCGCATCTTCAGTCTAGAGAAATAAGCCCCAAATTAGCCCCAACACCTTCCGCAACGCTTGCCAATCTAATAATCTAATCTATATGAACGTGGCAAAGTGTTTATAAAGTATTTTTTGCCAAATCAATTTACTCTTTTCTTAGATGTAATTCGGTAGGCATCCTAAAAAAATGTTTTAAGTAATCGAAAAATCTTTTAAATAACCGGTTTTTATAGCTTCCTTAATGTCTTATTACGTACACATTTCGTATTTTAAAATTTATTGTAAGTTTGAAAAAAAAAAATACATCGTAAGTTACCTTAAATTAGCAAAATAAATATTTTAATGTGATTTGTGGAAGTTATTAAGATAATTAATGGCTTATTTTAACATACACAATTATATTTTTCGGTTGGAGAGGTGCAGTTGCCGGCACAACTTTGAAGCGAGGCGACCATCTTAGTCCTCAGGAGTAGCAACGTATGTATGTTCGAGCTCAGATAGGATCAGTTGTGTTTGGACGTGGACCTCTATGGGCTGCGACTACTTGCCATCAGATGGTTTGCATGCTCGTATATAATACATATAATACATACAAACAATGTCACCAATGTGATCATATGACTATCATCAAAAATGGTCGACCAATGTATTACTATGGCCACCATTGCAGTTTGCCTTGCATAGTTCTGGGTTTGATTATCGAGCAAGCCCTAATAAATTTCTTACTTACAACTTTAACAAATACTGAAAATATGTATAACTTCACGGAAAAGGTACCCTCGCCGCTTTTATAATCCGCCATTAAGCAACTTTTATGGTCTGAGAGGTTATTCGTTAGAAGTAAATTATTTACATACGACCGAACTCAAATGGGTCTTTAGTTATACTTTTTGTTAAAACGGTAATAAAAATTTAACCAAGCTGAAATTCGAAACATTAATAAATTGAGGCTTTTATCATTTTCGAAGTTACCGATAATAATCACTTTATGATTGATAAAGGAAAAATGATAACCATACTTCAAGCTGTATCTCATAAACCAAAGTAAAAAATTGGTTGCAGAACGGGAGAGTTGGTCGGTGTTTGGTTGGAGGAAAGATTGATGGCTACAATTAGAAGCGAGGCGACCTCTTAGTCTACTATTTACAGATGGTACTCAAAGGGTGTGACGGGGGAAGTATCCTTGCGACACCTATTTGTAGCGTGAAGCTTACTTGTGTTTTGGTAGACACGATAGTTGCCGGTTCGCTTATAAATGAGACGACTATAGTCCTCAGGGGAACAACGCACCTGTGATCGAATTCAAATGGTACTCTTTTTCTTTATGAAGTTGGTTATAGACGTCTAACGCTTCAATTAATGTTCTACCTTGAAAATATGGGCGAAGTAGTAGTAGCAGTAGTAATTTTACAAAACCTTTATTTACATTTAAATTACAATAATTAATTTTCAAACAATTTCCTTGTTCTTTCAAATTCATTATCGTTTTATTTTTTTATTGGTCTCACATTTCATCGACGCTGTCAGTGACAAGAGGGCTGGTTCAAATCTCGCGTAGAGAATTTCGATTGCTATTCAATACGGGGATGTGGCTTGTGTTCTTGGAACCATGCCGCTTGGGCACCGACTCCCTTTAGATAGTTTAGGTTAGGCAATTTTTACAATTTGATTTAAGATTTTCATTATTGTAAGTAACATGTAATTTATTTATAAATAAAAAAGCTAAATCATGTATAATAACTTTGCTTGTATTTTATCTAATTCCTTTCATACTTTTAATTATTTCAAAAAACATTTTTGAACGTCCAATGGAAACTAGCGATATATTGCAGGACATTTGTGAGTCAAACGTAGATAAGTCGCATTTGTCCATTTTGTTCAATGAGTGTTGTAGGGAAGTCACAGAAACACAGAAACAGAATGACGTAATTATTTCTATTCTCGTCACCTAGTACTATGATTCCCCGGATTATGAATGGACATAGCTGCATGTTTGAGTGACTTACTCTCGTGGTAGCCTCGCTTCAGATGTCTATTGTAGGCATACTGTGACGACTTTCGGAAACGAGACGTGATTGTGGAAAACCGCTAGTACCTAGCTTGTAAATGAATTAACAAACGTTACCTTTCAGTAGTTTTCTAGAAATAGCAGTAGTTAAACTTTGTACGAAGCCGTACGGGCGGTCTAAAAAGGTCTTAAAGGTGGGAGAACTATAGTTTGACCGGGGGGGTACCACCGCTGCCCTCATAATCCGCCGTAAGGCATTACTTGTGTTTCGGTTGGCGAGGTGCGGTTGCCGGCTATACATTGAAGCGAGGCGACCATCTTAGTCCTTGGGAACAGCAGGTACCTACGTTCGACCTCAGATAGGATTTCAGTCGTGTTTGTGGTTGTACGTGGATGTCTATGGGCTGCGACTACTTAACATCAGATGGCTTGCATGCTCGTTTGCTACTCTTCTAAAAAAATATTTTTCTATCTAAGGCTCATGTCTCTAAATTTATCTCTAAATATTATAAAACAAAGTCCCGTCGCGTCTGTCTTGTCTGTTTGTCCACGATAAACTCAAAAAGTACTGAACGGATTTTCTCACAGCTTTCCACAAGAGATAGATTGATTCCTGAGAAAGGTTTTGGTGCATAATAAGTTAAGAGTTTTGTGAATTGAACGACAAATTAAATAATTAAATTGAATATAGTAACTCAGTCGTTGTTCGTAATAGATGTTTCTAATTGTTAATTTTTGCAACTGGGTTATGACTGGATTCTTGTACGAAAGAAGAATAATTTACTTACGTAAATATAAACTCTGCCCGAGCGAAGCTGGGCCTGGTCGCTAGTCATTAATGTTTTATTAACTGTCAAAATTTGTTTAGTCGTGACTACAATTATCATTCATGCAACTGGTTCAAAATATCGAATTTTAGAATACCTGTGATCATTAGTACGTTTCATAACTTGACGATTATTTACTAAAGTCACTAAAAGGTCACTAAAAGTAGGCATAAAAAATTATCATTTACTAGGCCTCAAAAATATACTTTCATTTGTGAACTGACCTCAGCATTCAATGAAAAACCAAAAACACAAACCAAGAATACATTTTAAATAATGATATCGTTTAAATCCATTTAGTGTTTACGAAAATTTTGGAAAATTACGAAACATAAAAATACTCTTATTTTATATTTATAAGAACAAATTTATTTTAACATAACGCGTTTTGGGAAAACGGGACAAATTGCGTCCCGAGATATTTCTCAGGGACACCGGTACGAAAAGATAGATGGTCCCGTTCAAAGCGGGACATAATCACATACCTAACTGTTACATAGTAAAAAATATAAATTCGTGATAATATTACTTTAAAATAGATCCTTTCGTATGGCATACACTTTATTTGTTCCTTCATGACTAAACAAAGTGCATTGTTAAGATTAATATAGCTAAATGGAATATGTTTCCATAAACACACACGTGTTGGAGTGACTGATAAATGAAATAATACAAGTGACCATATCACACAATTCTAATAATGTTCAGTCAACAGTATTGTGGTCATCAAACAGATTCATCGCTGTTCTAATAACTGTTTACATTTCCACACATTTTTAACACGAAAATACTTTCACTGACGCTATAAAACTGATTGTCCACACTTAATGGTCCTTAAAACACTTTTGTTTACCAATTTTGAAATGAAACACTTAGCCAAACACTGGACAGGGCACGTGTGCGCTCCCTTACAATCAGTTCTGTACTGACGTAAATATTCTGCTCTACAATGTGTCGCTCCTAAATGTAAGACAGACGTTATTTATCTGTGGCACGGTTCATTAAAATCGACGTCATTAAATAATGTACTGGTATTATCTCGTTAATCAAAGGTCCTTAAACTTTTTATCTCGAAAACATATCATTTTTTTTGTGTAAAGGTTCAAAAGTAGAAGTTTCGCAAAATAAAATGAATGTATTTTAACAGCTGACCTGATCTATTACTTAATAAAAATAGTTTTAAATGTATCCAAGTAATCTAGGTTGAAATATTAGAACTATATCTTTAGTACATATTATACTATGTAATTGGTACCCACGATTAACGATTTTAGATTGTCGATATTTTGAACCAGTTGCATGACTCGTGGTTACGTCTAAACTGCATGCAACCGGTCAAACTGGTCGAAATATAAGCAATCTATTATACTATATATAAATCTTACTGGTGAGTATTACCGTGATTTTCGTGTAGTCTACTTTGAGAACTATTGTTCAAACCAATTTACTAAATTATATACTGGAAGAAGCAAATTATATTTCCATTAAATGCTTGTTATGATGACAAACAATTTTTGTTAAGTATTGTTATTTTAAGCCAAAAAAGAAAAACAAATATGTTTTTTTACATTTAAAAAATAACACTTAAAGTGACATATTATTAAAAGATGATGATACTGCTATGATTTATTTTATGTTTAAGGTAAACATTTCGTTCTTATCATTAAATAGCTATAGATATAACTATTGCGTATATATGCGTAGATACGCATGCCAAGAACATTATACGCATACATAACAAGGGGACTAAATATTGTTTATATAACGAAGCCATTAAGCGAAGTGAAGCAAGCGAAGGATTCAATAGTCAAATCCCGAGTTTCTAAGTTCTGAGTTCTAACGAGAGATTCTAAAGTGAAACCTGAAGTGCAGGAGACATTGATCAGACGTTGCCCAAAGGAAAAATAAACCAGAGATTCTAAAATATAATCTGAAGATAAGGGAAGGGAATTTAACACATGTCGCTTGAAAGAAAAATATTTTTTCATCCCAGATGAAATCTTGTTTTTAGATTTGATTATCTAAAATCAAAGTATTATCCCTGATATGTATAATCAAAGAACTTGTCTACTAGAGACTTTTATAGAAGCAAGAAATAAGTATCGGATTGAACTTGAGTAATGATCGAACACTTTTATGAAAGATTAAATATTTTTTATTTATTCATTCTTTTCTTTATATAATATGATCATAAACATTATTCAATTTTTTTCATCAAAATAATTTTATATAATTTGAATAGATTATATTACTTTTAAATTATGGCCATATTCAGTTTTAATTATATACACGATTTATATCTTTGCCTATGACATAACAATGCTTTTTTTTATTATTGTAAGAAACGAGCATGCATGCCACCTGATGTTAAGTGATCACTGCAGCCCATGGACAACAACGTCCTATCTCTAATAGGACATAAGTTCTATTTAAGGATCGACGCGGATGCGTTCCTACTCTTGAGGACTAAGATGGTCGCCTCCAATTACGTATATCCGGCAACCACACCTCCCCA
>DWON01010852.1:0-10521 GCA_018251015.1 Phocides pigmalion okeechobee
GTCATACTTCGGGCACACAATGGTGGATGTGGGCAACATGACACCTTTACGGCGTAAAGAATTTCGTTGGCATGAATTTCTAGTAGGTTTTATTTTGCTGACGCTACAAAGGTTCTGAAATATGTATCTGTAGCGCGGGAAAAATATTTTTACAAAACGTAAGCAACAAAAGAGCATGCGTTCCATCTGGTGATAGACATTTTTACAATTCTAAATGGAACAAGAGAACCATTTAATGCCGATAAAAAATGCGTTGCTACTCCTGGGATCTAAGATTGTCGCCTAATGAGGACATGAGCGTGCAAGCACACTATTCCAACGAAACGAAGAAAAGTGACCATTGACAAAACTTTGATTAGGTGGTGGTAACTACAAGGTCGAAACGCTCAATTTCTACCACTTTGTAACTTAGCCGGCTTAGTTATTTACCTCTGAGTCCTTATGATGATAGTATCAAGAAATTGTATAACAACTTTACTGTTTTTTTTATTACAATTGGTATCACAAAACAGTAATTAGATACCAAATACCGTGAGAAAAAACCGTTCAATAACACGCGCCTATTGTTTCCTTTGAATATACAGGGTGCTATAAAAAGTTTACGGTCGTAACAGCTGGCCGGTTTATGATGTGTCGGAGTAGGTTGGGGAGACAAAAAGTAAATGTCATACTTCGGGCACACAATGGTGGATGTGGGCAACATGACACCTTTACGGCGTAAAGAATTTCGTTGGCATGAATGTCTAGTTGGTTTTATTTTGCTAACGCTACAAAGGTGCTGAAATTTATCTGTGTAGCTCTGGAAAGATTTTTTTATAAAATTGATGTAGCTAACGACGATGCAGTTTATTTAATAGAAATTGGTTATTAGCATAAGGGCAGCTGTTACCAATTTATATATTATATAAAAGATGAATAACAAACTTACACAGAGACTAATCCATAATCAATACCGCTGAGTTTGGAATCAAAATTTTTACAGATAGGTTCTTTATATACCGGAAGAGAGCTCAAAATTGTATCTATACTATTTTTAAAAGTAACACGAAAAACAGAAAAAGAACGTCTATCGGAAAGTTCATTGAAATGATACATTTTTTAAATTTAGTTACACAAAATGTAAATTACATACATACGAGTAGCATACGTTTACTTTATAAGTATGGAAATGTTATGTTGAAATGTAAACATGTTATAACATATTATCATGATAATATACATGCACTTTATAACGTAATTTATTTGAATTATGAATTTAAACTAATATTACCGCGGAATATATACATCTTTATTATTTACCTGGCATTCACGATTAACGATTTGGATCATTAAATTCCCGATATTTATGTAAATTATAATATATGTAAATGTTTATATGTAAATTATTTATAATATAATTTAAATTTTATTGCATAAATAAGTGACATTTAAACAAATATAAATAACATTATTTTTTATTAAAAACAAATAGTAAATTGTCAAGTTAACGTTTAATCACATAAAAATATACACCAAAACAGCTGCAGACAAACGTGCCCAAGAAATTCACGTTACATTTGGTAACAGCTACACAGAATGTAATTTGGCATGAGAGAGAGCGTTCTTCCGGTCACAAATTGAGGCTTTGTTTCATCACAATACTTTAGGGGATTTCCGGGACAATCAGAAATAAGGTTTCATTCAAACAAATTCATAAAGGGATTGTTATTGAGATCGCATTGATTTTCCATGATCTATAGATTAAAACTAAGAATAATCTTATTATGTCGTGGAATTGGTATATTGTTGTACAGTCTAGTCTGAGATATCATCAAATCATTGCCTTTTTGTTAAATTACCCAAGGCGGGATACTTGATGGAAAGCAGCCATCGTCCCCTGGACATTTGTTGCACCAGGAGTCGCTGTGTCACCAGTTTGGATGGAGGGCTATTTTTGAAGAGATCTACGTCATAGCATTCTGAGAATATTTCTGTGTCCCAATTCAGAGCATGGGTCGCTACTTAGAGTGAGGGTAAAGTCGTAGCTCTCTCTGTTTCTCTTTCTCTCCCTTTCCCTCTCTGTCTTTCTTACGTTTTGAGTTGCAACTCCAAAGGAGGGATAAGGCATAGTACTCTCTCTATCTCTTTGCATATATTTTAAAAACTCTGTCAAAGAATACAAAGAATATTCTAATGTTCTACTTCTGGGTACGGGTAGCATTTTAGAATGAGGATTAAGCCGTAGCTCCCTCTTCCTCTCTCTCTTACGGCACGAGTTGCTACTCTAAATATTTTAATGTCCCGACAGCTGACATGGGTTGCCGCTCAAAATGGGGGTTAAGTTGTAACGTTTCTTTTCCCTCTATCTCTCTTTGCATCTTGTTGGAGAGCCCTATTCATAGCCTTCAGAAAATATTTTGTTTGGTCTTCAAAAATATCAACGCATTTGTATATGAGCTTAGATAGGATTAGAACTTCAGTCCTTTTTGAGGTTGTATATGGATGTGCATTGGTTACAGCGATTACTTAACATCAGGAGTCCTGCGAGCTCTTCTATTTTTCTCAAATAAAAATGATAAAAATTTGTCGATGACTACAAATTTTGATTTTGACAAAAAAAAATACTTATAATGGGCCTTAGAAACAGACAAAAATTCTTGATTCTGTGAAATATTAATTAATGCGAATTGATAATATAACAGGACCCATTTTTGGAATCGTAAAGATGGGCAATTATGAAAATTATGCGATTTTGAGCCGTGTTCGCGAAATTTTTAAGCTTCTTCAACATTTTATTAATTTCTTTATAGGCTTTGACAATTAATTTAATACTATGTTCCTTATAATTCTTCGCGACGAGAATAATGTTTAACGGCAAGGAATATCGTTAACCAAGAAATTAATCCCTTTCAAGATCATTTTTAAGAGGCTTTACAAAAAAAAATGGGTAGATAAATGAGTAATAATGATTTTATTGAAAAATTTATAAAGAACTCAGAACATTATTTTTCTGTGAGAAGAATGGCAAATGAGCGTGCAGGTCATTTGTTCTTATTCTGGGGCTTTAATTTACGGGTCTTTCAGATGCTATTTGAAAATGGGAGAACTATAGTTCCACCGGGGAGGTAACCGCCACCCTCATAATCCGCCGTAAAACGCTACTTGTGTTTCGGTTGGAGAGGTACGGTGGCCAGCTCCACTTTAAAGCGACGCAACCTTTTTAGTCTTCAGGAGCAACGTATCTACGATCGAGCTCAAATAGGATTTCGTGGTGGTCATGGTTTTGTGGTTGTACGTGGATGTCTATGGGTTGCGACTACTTAACATCAGGTGGTTTATAGTTTCGTTTGCTACTCTTCTCACATAAATAAAAAAAGGACTCACATCATTAACTGTCAAATTGTTTTTTTTTTTTTTTTATAATACACCATTTGAAAATAACAGTAAAAGTTAAGTGAAACACTTGAAATATTTTAGTGAAAACAGCATTTAAATAAGTTAAGTTGTTTCTGAGAGTAATGCGCACAAACGTATATAAAAATAGACAAATATACAAAAATACAAAGATTGTAACAACTATTATTCAACGTTTATAAAGGCCCTTAATAACAGTTTTTTTTCATATATCTTCCATGTACAGACAGCGATCAGTTATAATTTTATTATTTTCATAAATTTGATATATGACTAATAGGGTTTAGAATGATAGGTTTCGATTTAATCCTAATAGATTTATCTAGGTTCTGTGTTCAAGTACTAACTTGGAGATAAAGTATGTAAATTGTAAGCACGAATGTGTTACTAAGTTCAGCTTGTAATTACTGTACTTAGCGTTTTGCCGACTCCAATACGAATACTTAACGACTATATGTACTAACGTGTTTAGGTACTTGTTTATTCAAAAACGAGGAACTCCAAGCGAGAATCTCTAAATATTAGAATACAAAGTCCCCCGTCGCGTCTGTCTGTCCGTCTGTTTGCGATAAACTCAAAAAGTACTGGACGGATTTTCTCAATTTTCAACAACAGGTAGAGTGATTCCTGAGGAAGATTTTGGTACATAATAAGTTAAGTTTTTTGAAGTGAAGCTTCTTTAGAATCTTTGTGATTTCAAACGGGATGCAACGGAAAAAACGATAGGTAAGAGACACAAATACAAAAATGTGTACGATGAAGCCGGTAAAAATGAGACAGAAATATACATACTATTTATACATTGGGCGAGAAATTAAATAGTTAAATTCAATGTAGTAATTCAGTCGTCATTCGAAATAGATGTTTCTAATTGTTACTTTTCGCAACTAGGTAATAACTGGATTTATCTATTTGTGAAAGTTAAATAATGTAAGTAACTATAAAATCTGTTACCGACCTAACCGTTACCGAATCGCTAGTTTTGAATAAAAATAACGCTACACTTGTTACCCGCGACTTTAAATTAAAATTCAAATATTTTAATTTATTATAAGGTATTTACATAAACTTAATGAATGTCAAGGAAACAGTGTAAAATCGGTACATCGGCTTTGAACGCCTATTGGCTAACGTTGACGCGTTACCTTTGACTTCGTTCACGCAAGCTTTAGATTTCGGGTTTTTTCAATCTTCTAACAGCAAATGTGATTAAGGACATTGTTTAGTTTTTAATTGTTTCTTTCGTTTTAATATTTCAATTTAATAATAATAAATGTTTATTGCCTTTAAGTTACACAGAATAACATAAATAGAAAATAACGACTTAATATTAATATAGGGCAATAAGATGTGACTCAGCTGCGCTGACAAAGATTGTAATCTTGTACAGCGCTGATTTTCAGTCACTCCTTTCTCCCTATGGTGTTAGGCGGGAGAAAGACTCTCGGATTCCCCAATTATTTAATTACAACTTCTAGAGACGAAAACAGCAAGTGAAAAAGCAAACAAAAAAAGAAATTTAATGTTTTATAGGAGAATATAATGCACACAATTCTTAAATATGTTTGACACTGCTGACCGATCTGGACTTACGGCAGGGCCTCACAGAATACCAGCGCCGACATTTGTTGTCACACAGGTCGGCATGCGATGAGTGGAGATTCTTTTGCAATACGTTGTACTGCACCACCTATTATCTATCTTGTTTTTTCCATTTTCCTTTGTATATATTTTTTTGTTTTTTGTTTCGTATTATTATTATTTTCGTTTATTTCTAAGTATTGCATTGTCGTTCTAAGTATTGCAATTAATTGTTTATTCTTTCTTATTTATTTGACATATGCGCTGCTGAACAGTGTGTGTATGCAAATAAATGGTTTTATTCTTTCTTTTAGCTGTGACCACCAACTATGCAACTGGTACGAGACATCGGAAATTAAAACGCAAAAAATGTAAGTCGTGAATAGCCGGTAAAAAGTAAAATATATAAATTCCGCGATAGTATTCGTTTTAAATAAAACACTTCAATAGTTCAAAAGAATAATAATAATATTGGTAACACCCTACCCCTAATCTATTAATACCCAGCGGTACTAACGACTTTCACAAGGGAGGAGACGGGTAGAGATTATTTGGACATCGAGGATTTTCTCTTTATCCGGGCTTTTTCTCAAGGGGGCTCAATACTCCCAGGAACTTGAAATGAAATGGAAACGAATGTAAAGTGAGGCTAATACCAAAACAATAGTTAAAATCGCATCGAAATCGGTTAAATACCAGTTATGATTTATCAACGACCACGACGTGACATGACGACAACGATATAGACCACGTCTATTTTCGTCAGAATATTGTTTGTCTACAGTTACTATCTTACTCGTCCATGGAGAGACATGTCCTTTAGACAATTAAATGTAATTACTGTACTTAGCTCAATTTTACCAGCTCCAAATATTTAAACGACTTTGTACATTTGTTAATGGAGCGTTTCAGATTTCTGTCTGGAGCAAAAATTACATATCGCACCTGTAAAATTATAGTGACCTAAATAAGAAATACAAGCTACAGGTAAAATAGATAAAGGCAAATGTAGATGTGTATGTATGAAAATATTGTATCTAAAAACCTCTCGTGTACTTTGGAATATTTGTACAATTAAAATCTTGTATTGTATTGTATATTGTACTGAATATATTTATCTATATATTGTAAAAACATGTAAAGTAACTTTAAATAAAACTCATATTTTTATTTCGAAATAGGTCACTATAATATATCAGGTGCGACTTACAGTCAAGGTACTTTAGTACTTAGAAGTAGTAACATAGGACGTTGCAATAGACACTCGAAACAGACACAGTCACAAGCGCAAATACTAAGGCATATGCGACAAATGTGCAAATACTCAGACACATGCGACAGATGCATAAATACTCAGACACATGCGACAGATGCATAAATACTCAGACACATGCGACAGATGCATAAATACTCAGACACACGACATATGCACAGATATACAGCCACACGCGATAAATGTACAAATTCTAACGTACACACGAAAGACACGGGATAATGCGGAAATACTTAGATATTAAAAAAAAACGTTAAATTTGTAACAATTTTTTTTTTCTGTGAGAAGAGTAGCAAACGAGTATGCAAACCACGCGATGCTAAGTAATCGCAGCCTGTAGACATCCACGTACAAACGCGATTGAAATCCCATCTGAGCTCTAACGTTCATACGTTGCTACTCCTGAGGACTAAGATGGTCGCCTCGCTTCAAAATGTAGCCAGCAATCGCACCTCTTCAACGGAAACACAAGTAATTCTTTACTGCGGATTATGAGGGCAGCGGTAGTACCTCCCGGTCGAACTATAGTTTTCCCACCTTCAAAATATATGAATAAATAAAATTTCTAGGTAGTACAACTATAGTTCTACTGGGGAGATACCACTACCACCCTTTCAATCCACTAAGAAACAACTCTTGTGGTTTGGTTGGAGAATGGCAGTTAATCTACACTTAGAAACGAGGTGAACTTCTCAGAACTCAATAGAAGTACGCGTCGTACGGTCAAATAGGACTGCAGTCCTTTTTGAGGTTGAACGTTTAGGCTGCATCGATTGTAACATGAAGTAGCCTGCTCATTGGAGACTCTTCTCACATGTTTATTTTGCGTTAGTGGTTAACAATCCATGGAATTACACATCCTTTTTGCGTCAGGGGTTAAAAAACTTTGGAGTTTCACACCCTCTTTTTGCGTCAGTGATTAAAAATTGATGGAGCTCCACACCTGCTTTTTGCGTCAGGGGTCTATACTCTTTTGAGTTACAAGCTTTTAATAATAACACAGTTAATCTTTGGAGTTCCACACCTCCTCTTTGCGTCAGTTTTCAAAAATCCATGGAACCACTAGCCCTATTATTGCGTCAGGGGTTAAAATCTTTGAAATTATACACTTTATTGCGCCAGGAGTTAAAATCCATGCTACATACCCTCTATTTGCGTAAAGGTTAAACATCTTAGGAGTTTACACCCTCTCTTTACGTCGGTTCTTAAAAATCCATAGTTACCCACTCTCTTTTGCGTTTGGGATAGAAAATACACACAAAGTTACACGAAATTAGATACATTACAAGTGGAACATCTTTAGGTATTACTCAAGTTGATAGCAATTACCTTATGTAAGAATATGTTACTTACATACTTGAGTTACAATGGATCTCACGATATAATGAACGCAGAATTGTTCTTAACGAGTCAGAAGCGTTGACTTTAAGATAAATTTAAATGTTAAGATTCAAAGTCTGATATAACATGACTTTGAATTGGTTACGCTTTACACTTTACACATTTGGAATTAAATTGAACAATTTCGAAGTAACTTTTGGAATGTTTTCAAAGATTTAGCTTTCATTTGAAATAAAGTTATCATTTCCATTGAAATTCCTCTTAGGCCGTAGTCTGATTTGAATTTAATATTCTGTCCGTTCGCAATAATAAACACATTCCGAGATATTTCTTAAGTTTCCGCCATTCTAAGTAAATCTATACGAATAACGATAAACATCTCTAAATATTATAAAACAAAATCCTCCGTCCGGTCAATCTGTCTGTTCATGACAAACTCAAAAAGTACTGGACTGATTCTCTCACAGTTTTCAAAAACAGGTAGAGTGACTCCTGAGGAAGGTTTTGGTGTAAAATAAGTCAACACCTCTTTTTGGAATTGGCTGAGAAATTAAATAGTTAAATTCAATATACTAATAAAATCGTCGTTCAAAATAAATGTTTTTGCAACTAAGTAATGACCGGATGTATGTATGAAAGAAAAATAATGAAAGTAAATATAAACTCTATTACCCGATTGAAGTTAAGCCGTATCGCTAGTAAGCATTATAAGAATTGGAATCGGTTAAATGTGATGAATAGGAAACGAGTGTGCAGTCCATCTGATAAGAAATAGACTCTGCAGCCGATGGACATCCACGTCCAACATCAAACAAGACTAAAGGAATTTTACTATATAACGGTTACTAACAATTAACGTTTTTTAATGCCGATATTTGCATGGAACTCCATAACCACGAGCCATGCAACTAGTTCGAAATATCGATAATTAAAAAGCGTTAGTTGTGAGTACCCGTTTTATGATAAATTGTATAAATTCCACGATGATATTCGTTTTAAAAGATAAGACTAGACTCGTAACACAGGATTTATTAAACCTTCTAAAAGAATTCTCACTGTAAAGTTCGTCGAGATTCTAAAACAACAAAATATTTTTCATATTTTTATTTTTTTATTATTTTTTTCTACAAAGACAAATGTGCAAATCTACTCTCTATTATCACTTTGCTTCTACTCCTGTGCTATTTTTTGCTCCTAGCAAGTTTCTGTTTCTAATATCATTTCTATTTCTATTTCTACAAACAAAGACTCACCATTTTCACTTCAAAGCCGTTGCATTCATACTCCGTGTTTGTTTATTCTGTTCCATTTTGTACTTCTCAATTGTACACAATTGCAAGTTATTCCAGTTCGGATATGAAGCCAATTTAAAACAATGAGGCTGATCCTCTCGCAAATGTGTGTCAGGTTAACAGGGTGGCAGCGAATGGATGCTTTATACAATACCGTTACCGTAAGTACTAGGAGCTTGTTCTCCTATGTAGGCCGTTAGTGTGTTGGCAACCGTTAAATATCGCGACCCCAAAAATATAAGTTAACGTTATAGAAACAATAGAAGAATACATAACACATTTAAAGTTATACCGTGTAAGGTTTATTTACCAAGGATTGATTTAAAGAGAGTGCCGAGAGATTTTTTTTCCGTCGGCTATTTCTCCCGGTCTAGCATTGTGCTGGAATAGTTTGGGGAAATTAATACAGGGGCAAATAATTTAGTTACTACAGCGGTAACTCGTCCTACTCTCGACGTTAATGAAGATCCTCGATTTGATTATCGCCTAGCTAGGCATTAGTCCTGAACCCTCTATCACACAATAATAATAATCTTGAAGTGTTCAAAGGTGTGTGAAGTCTATCTATCCACACTTGGCCAGTTTGATGGATTTACATATTAGGATATCCGATATCGTGGCTGCTATGATTTACACAAAGACTTAGAAAAACACCTAAATGTAGAACAGATCTAAATTCATCATTTAAATGTCTGCTTGACCGAAAATCGAACCCAGAACCCTCTACGTACCAGACCGGTTACCGCTGATTATTCAAAAAAATCAATACGTATACGATAAAAAATAGATTTCCTTATAATAAAATAATACTCGATAGATTAGTCATTCAAAATAATTCTCCCATTCTCCCCAACCGTTTCAGATCTTGCAAAATTTATATTCCCCGGGATATCGATTGGAATTAATAGTACAGGCCAGCTAGAACCTGACCCATTTCATTGTATCGAACGTACTCAATGCCAAAGAGAATTACTTACTAGAAATGTCCATTTTTAACTTCCCAGCTGTAACTTAACATTACATCATTACCTAATGTAATGTAACGTTTTGTAAACGTAATGTAACGTAATGTAATATAAGACTGACACATGATCCATCAAACTCATGCTACCAAGAAAAGATTGGTGCGGCTGCCAACACTTGGAAACTTAGCGACAATCTCAGTTCTCAGGAGTAGCATTGTATTGGACGTCAGATACGACTTCAGTCATTTTTGAGGTTGAAAATGCTATGAAAGGTATAAAATGAAGTATGACAATCATGCTGCATGTAAACAAAACACTACTCCAGTTGAACTATATTTATACTTCCCATATATCATAGCTTTTTATGTGAGAAGAGTAGCAAACGAGCATACAAACCACCTGATGTTAAATAGTCATAGCCCATAGACATCCACGTACAACCACAAACACGACTGAAATCCTATCTGAACTCGAACGTAGATACATTGCTACTCCTGAGGGCTAAGATGGTCGCTTCAAAGTGTAGCCGGCAACCGCACCTCCCCAACCGATACACAAGTAATCATTTACGGCGGCTTACGGATTATGAAAGCGGCGGTGGTATCTTCCCGGGCTAAGTATAGTACTCCCACCTTTTAAAGGTAAGATTAAACCATTACCCGTTCCCCTATCTGTT
>DWON01010853.1:0-10521 GCA_018251015.1 Phocides pigmalion okeechobee
GAGGTTCCACCACCGCCCTCATAATTCGCCGTAAAGCATTACTTGTGTTTTGGTTGGAGAGGTGCGGTTGTCGGCTACAATTTGAAGCAAGGCGACCATGTAGTCCTCAGGAGTAGCAACGTATCTACGTTCGAGCTCAGATAGCATTTCGGTCGTGTTTGTGGTTATACGTGGATGTCTATGGGCTGCGACTACTTAATTAGGTGCTTTCCATGCTAGTTTTTTACTCTTCTCACATAAAAAAAATTGCAATTTCCTTTTCACTTTGATTTTGATTACGACAAGATATTTTACGATTTATGGTTCCGAAATGTACAGAATTACGAATCAATGTAATCCGAAACGAAAATCCTCTCTCGAGATAATAAACGCACAGTATTTACTTGAATATGGTTTTAAATAGATTTTCCAGGATTAGTGAAAGGGTTAAAAATGCATTGTGAACGCAAAAAGGTTTTTCATCGGAAAGGCTTTTAGCAATTCAAAATGATACAACCACCGAGGGACATGGCAGCGTCATTTAAAATTTCAATCCAATCTCGTTATACTTGTACGGTATGTAGATATTTTGGATTTTGGATATTCGAGAGTATCCCTACGATTATTATAAATGTGAATGTTTAAAGGTGGGAGAACTGTAATTCGAACGGGGAGGTACCACCACCGCCCTCATAAACCGCCGTAGGGCATTACTTGTGTTTCGGTTGGAGAAGAGCGGTTGCCGGCTACAAATTAAAGCGAGGCGAACATCTTAGTCCTCAGAAGTAGCCACGTATCTACGATCGAGCTCAGATCTGATAACATAAGGTGGTTTGCATGCTCGTTTGCTACTCTTCTCACATAAAAATATATAGAATTATAAATAAATACCAATTTTAAACTTCAAACTAGATACTTTACACTAGATATGGGTATGACATTGGTACAAACCCCATCGAACTATGATACCACGTATAGATCACTCAGTATGTATGCTACGTTGATTACGGATAAAAACTCCACAAAATATTCAACACGTGAACGGACGCCAATTAATGACGTCACATCTCATTAACTCGCTTTTCACGACGTAACTTTAAAAGTCGTGTAAAAATACACGACATAATATCGCTCATGTGGCAATATCGGCACCTGTACATTTGTTTTCACTTCAGGACGACTCGGAAGGGTTACCTTCCGATACAGGGTCGACGGAATGTCGGCCTTCTACCGTCTTAAATCTTGATGGGTCGAAATCGCTACCTCGTCGAGTCACGGGAACGCTCGCGCACATATCCGCGACTCCGCCTGTGGCCGCCCGGTCTTCACAGTCCAGACCCTCATGACGTCACATCTCATTAACTCGCTTCTCACGACGTAACTTTATGTGGAGCTGCAGTGCGTAAGTAGCAGTTAGCTTAGTAATGACACTACACAACTTTACCCGGGTAGTGTAAAATATACGACATAATATCGTTTACATAGCAATATAGACATCTACGTTTTTTTTACATCAGAAAAACCCGGAAAGGTCACCTTCTGATACAGGGCCGACAGAATGTCGGTCTCCAACTGACTAAAAATCTAACGACTACACGACATAATATCGCTCACGTGGCAATATACCGGTTCATCTACATTTTTTATACGTCAGGAAGAGCCGGAACGGATACCTTCTGCCACGGAGCCGACGGAAAATTATGTCTCCCTCCAACCGACTAAAAACATGACGAGTGTCCACCTCGCCACCGCGCGGAGTCACGGAAACGCTCGCGAACACATCCGCGACCCCACGAATGGCCGCCCGACCTTCACGACCAAACACTCCTGCAATCCCCAACTTCGATGGCGGCGTGCTAAAGACCTAGCACACCGTCCACCCCGGGAACATTTTGTTTTTATGTGAAAAGAGTAGCAAACGAGCATGAAAACCACCTGATGTTAAATAGCAGTAAGCAGCTCATAGACATCCATGTACAACCATAAATACGACTGAAATCCTATCTGAGCTGGAATGTAGATACGTTGCTACTCCTGAGGACTAAGATTATCGCCTTGCTTGAAAGTCGGCTACACTTTGCAATAACAGAAACTCATTGCTGTATCATTTCAAGTACATGTTTCTTCTCCGAATCAGACTCGGATTTGTGATTCGAACTTCCACCTCCAAATTGGGTAATGAATAGAAATCATTATTATTACTGTACCCTTGCTGGCAAACTGCTAAAAATGAAAATAAAAATAAAATTTGTTATTCGAATCTAGAACTCTAAACTAAATAAGTTTATATTACTAAGCTTAAGACCTAGTCTGCTTATTTTAGGTTTTACGCAACTATAACTTATACTTTAGCAAGATGTTATGTTAATAACTTTGTTACTATTTACCAATGTTATCACTGGACTTATAATCTATTCTGCTTATTTTTAAGGTTTTTATGCAAATATAACAGGCTCGTCCGTCACCTAGATGTTACGTTAATAACATTACTACTACGTACTACGTAGTAATATTATCACCAGACTTATGATCTATTCTGCTTATTTTTAAGGCTTTTACGAAAACATAGCAGGCTTATACCAGGATATTATGTTAATAAAGTAGTAAGACTATTATTACATCAAGAATTCCGTTTCACAGGGTTTGATAGACGTAACATTCTCCCAAAATTGTGTACATAATATGTTTATCTCGCGAATTTTGTATGAAAATTTGCAAGGAAACAGCTCTTTGGTTAAATATATGGTAATAAATGCGTAAATTTAATATATAATTTTTTCAAACCACGTTTGACGGCGTCGGTGACAAGAGGGCTGGTTCATATCTAGCGCAGAATTGTGATTGCTGTTCAACGCGGGAATGCAGCTAGCGTTCTACTAGCAACACGAACTCTTGTTAGATTATTTAGATTAGGCTTTTATTATAACTAGTTTTACGATTCTCACTAATAAATTTCATTTACTTCTACAATATTATCAAAAATGCTTAATTTATACAAACTTAGCAATAATGACAAGCTGTGGGATCTTCCCTGGTAAGTTTATAAAACCTATGTCAGGAAAGTCCCTTCTTTTTTCCATGAGTCCGTTTGTGTATTTTTTTTTATTGTGAAAGAGTAAAAGTCAAAAAGTCCTGGACGGATTTTCTCACAGTCTACAACAGGTAGAGTAATTCCTGAGAAATGTTTAGCGCATGATAACTTAATTTTTTTTTGTAAATTGGACGAGAAATTAAATAATGACTTTTTTATTGTGAAAGAGTAAGAAACGGGCATGCAGGCCACCCGATGTTAAGTGGTCACTGCAGCCCATAGACAACCTCGTTCAATATCAAATAGAACAGAAGTTTTATTTAAGGACGCCTCCAATAATGTGTATCCGGCAACCACACCTCCCCAACCGAAACAAAATACATGAAGAACATATTGCTTTACAGCAGGTTATGAGGGTGGCGGTGGTACTGCCCTCGGCGAGCTCTGACAAGGTATTAAACAGATCATATGCTAATTAAATTATTATAATAAGCTTTCAGATATAAAACAGCTTAACCAAGAAGTCCATTTTTCATAAAATCTAGTTTATCAATCCCTAACAAAGTTCTTGGATACTTGGATTAAGGATAATAGTGTATTATTCCTATGAAAACAGTTTTTAATAAAGATTCCTGGAAGAAAATGGGTACTAGAAGATAAATAAGCTGATAATAAGTCTATTATTTTCAAGGAAGTTATTAAAAATGAAACTTTTGAGAAAATGTTTTAATGTGTAGGAAATACCTCAAAGAATTGTTTATATCGTAGTATATCGGGTCGGGTCTTAGGACTTCCACAATCGTGTCTTGAGCTCTTCTGTCATATACCTGGTCTTCTGTTTCTAATTTGTAATTGGGTATGTTGGTCTCTCCAACGAGATAAGATTTCGGTCGTGTTTGTGGTTGTACGTGGATGTCGATGGGCTGCGACTATTTAACACCAGGTTGTTTGCATGCCCGTTTGCTACTCTTCTCAAATAAAAAAAATCACACGTACCTATTTTTCAAAATAATTTTAATCGTAAATAAATTTTTCATACAAACAAAAATGTCTCCCCATACAACAAAAAGTCACTAAATCAAAAACCGCTATTCAAACTCGAATTTCAACGCAAAAAGCACCCACTATATTTGCAGTTTACAAAAATATCCTTTCAAACATCACCACAAAGGTTTTACAAACAGAAAAGCGTTCAAAATTGAGCACAGTAAAAATAAATGTTTTCGGATAAACACCGCTTACATATGTAACTAAAGTGGAACAAATACCAAATATAGTCTAAAATATAGCTATATGTAGCAATCGTATAGCCATTTCCATGCATCATATCGTTGGTCAAAACACGTCAACAGGATAATAAGCAGGTTCGGGAATTGCTCAGATGTAATACGACTGGATGTGGCTTCTGGAGGTACAAATTTAAATACATGTTAGAAGATACATGTTATTAAACAAAATCCCTCGCTGCGTCTGTTGTACCACAGTAACTTACGAACGGAATTTGCGGTAACGCTATTTATACATTTTATACTTTTTATACTTTTTATGTGAAAAGAGTAGCAAACGAGCATGCAAACCACTTGATATTAAGTAGCCGCAGCCCATAGATATCCGATAGCCGATATCCACTGGATACAGACGTCATTGAACCAGTCTGAGTAGCGCCCATCTAGGGGAGGCCTATGTCCAGCAGTGGACGCGTAAAGGCTGATTGATGGATGATAGTGTGTACACCTTTATAATAATAAGTATATGATTTTTAATTGTCGATGTATCGAACCAGTGCATGGATCGTGGTCACGGCAACTCTAAAGTCTAAACTCGGCTAAACTAAAAATTCATCAAGTGTTTGTAAATTTAATTCAAATAGTTTATTTGATTGTAAAGTAAAATAAACTACATTCGTCTATGACATTAGTTTAAACCTATATCAGTTAATTAAAAAATATTTACAAGATACATCCAGCAACTCTACATCTTCGATATCTCATCGAGGAGACAACGCTTTTACTATTCGACGACAGAATCGAAATATAGACGGGACTGACAGACAAATATCTCACAAAATAACCATTACCCTACAGTGGCAGGATAAGAATGCCCGCTTTTATTTTCCCTGACTTCCTTTCCCCCTAATAATATATGTATGTATAAAGGACAAAGGTAGTCCATGATACTTACTAATACTGCCTTTGTGTACCTCTTTCTTGTTCAGCGTACCGTTTCAGATAAGATAATAAAAGATAGGCGGTGATAGAAAGATATAAGATGTAGACACACGAAAGAGAAGAGAGGTGGTCTAAGACTGCTTTAATATGGGATGTTGCCGAAAACGAGACGAATGACCTAAAGTAAATGATAAGTAAAGTTAAGTTAAGTTAAGCAAAGTTAAGTAAAGTAAAGTAATGGATTAACTATATGTATCAGTTGGTAACTATACGACTGGTAGAGCCATTAGAGCTCGCCCGGGGCAGTACCACCGCCACCCTCATAACCTGCCGTGAAGCCACATGTTCTTCATGTATTGTGTGTCGGTTGGGGAGGTGTGGTTGCCGAATACACATTATTGGAGGCGACCATCTTAGTCCTCAAGACTAGGAACGCATCCGCGTCCATTCTTAAATAGAACTTCTGTTCTATTTGAGATTGGACTGCATGCCCGTTTCTTACTCTTTCATAATAAAAAAAAAACCTAACAAAAACATATTTATGAAGTCGGTCAAAAAAGAAAGTTTTGATTATAATGTCAAAAAGCACTAACCAACTTGTCATTTCATTGAATTCCTTTATAACAATCATATCATATATTTATTCCACATACGAACGAGCTCGCGAATTGAATATTGTTAAAACTTTCACGGTATCAACGTGTACATACATTCACGTAGTGTACCTGACCTCTGGTGAAGTTCATCTGTCGTTTAGATTTGAGAAAACTTATTATTTTTAAGTAGGTGTAAGAAAATATTACTTCTAACAAACTCTCTATTTGTATGGCAGGTTTGTATGAAATATGGCTTAGGATCTTTATTATTTCTATCAAGATTACAAATTGTGTACGAGAATAAAAGACTTATTACGAAATACAAATGACAATAGAATTCGCTACGAGCAATCATATAGTAGCATATAATAAACGCGAATTACTATTAACACTTTCCCTGCAACGTTTATATATTACATCGAGTCAGCGTGGCGGGAGGCGGCACTAAACTGGAGTTTTTTCTTCAGACAGGAGATATGCTAACAATTCGTAAGAATATTGTATTTTTAGCATGCGTGTAGCAACGAACACACTGACATTGTTTCCGCTAGAAGTCTTGTACCGCCGACGTAAATACAGTGACTATGTTCGCCCGTAATTCATACAGGTTTGTAATACCATATTTGTGTATAAAACTCAAGCGCGTTACGCCACGTAATTCACAGTAGTTATGTATAACTGTGTAACACTAAATAAAGACAATACACAGTAGTTATGTGGGCCGCAGGAAAGAGTTAGAGCCGTTTTACCGGCCACGAGCTATGGAACTGGTTCGCAGTATCGACAATTATAAATCGTAAATCGATTGTACCCGTTCGCCGAATTCCGCAATGAGATAAGCTTAGAATTATAAAAATTGTCACTCTTTGCGACAAGAGTGATACAATAAAAAAAATGGTAGAAATATAAGTTATTAAATTACGGACTTATATTAATTGTATGCCCATTTTGTGGCGGGAATATAAAGAGACGTATATAAGAACTATTGTAACCTATTTTCCACAATATAGAAGTTTTTTTACAATATTTGCGGTTGCTATTCAACGCGGGAATGCAGCTAACGTTCTTGGAACCATGCTGCATGGGCACGGACCCTCCCTCCCTTTATACTATTTAGGTTAGGCTTTTATTATAATTAGTTTTAAGATTTTTATTTGTTTATTCTTATATACAACAGAAGTTGCATACAATAGAAGAAGAATTATTTAAATAGAAGTAGGTAATAAAAGAGCATGCAGTTCAACTTATGGTGGTCGCTTGCCCAGGAACTTTTGGAATAAACACTAAATAGAAACTAATTTCAACTTGAATTTTGCTACTTATGTATTGCTATCCTGGAGGGAGACCGTCTAGTTTAAATGAACATCCTTTAATTAACCTTTCAAACACAGAGGCTATTAAAATATTAACGGTTGTAATTTATACTTTGAGATATTATACATTGTACAATATAACGGATACTAACGACTAATGCTTTTTAATTGATGATAATCAATATTATAGGAGTCGGTAAATGTATATTTTGATCGGGGAGGTAACACCGACTTCATAATCTGCCGCGAATCCACTCGTGTTCCAGGCGGAGAGGACTTACTTCTTAAAAGCAAGACAAACGAATCAGTCCTCAGACGCACCAACGTATCTACGAACGAGCTCACATAGAATTTCAAGCCTGTTTGTGGTAGTATGTAGAAGTTCATGGCCTACAACGACTACACAAAATGAAATGGTCTGCAACATTATTTTTACTCTCCTCACGTAACAACTGCTTACTTTGATATAATCTCCGCGTTTTATATTGAGTCAGGAGATAAGATACCAACATTTACACATTAAAACGAAAGAAACAATGTTTTACGTCAATTATTTACATTCATTTATCGACCAAGTATTCGATAAAATTGATTAGTTTGCATCAAGTATAATTGTCGATATAAAGTTTGTAAGAACGATATTTAATACTTTTGCGTGCATATTGCCTGCCATCTAGTTCTTACCTGAATAACTTATTGTATCCTATACTTTACTGACGCTCTATTATTGCGCGCCATCTATTGGCGTTTCATTGTATCTTTTCGTTATTTACACTTTACGTTACGCAATGGCTACATACTTTACTTATTCATTAATAGATGGCGCTGTTTCACTATAATATTTAATATAATATTTGTACTTTTATTTCCGATGTACACACATTACGTAAATAAATATAATGTTTGTATGTCGATGTCACTTTTATACGTAACATTATTAAATTATTGTAAAAATAAAACAATTAAGTTCGAACAAAAGTTATGCATACTTAAGTGAATTAAAATTAAATTTTTGAAAAGTGTAAAATAGTGTAAAATAAATTATTTCTATACCTAAATATCTTTACTCAGTTAATTACCTAACATTTTCGCATAAAAGTTGAACAAAGCACTTACCTACTCGGCCATCAAAATATTTAATCTTACAAAACTACTAACTAACAGTTATTATCATGTTTATTTGTTATTTTATCTAACTTTAGTCCCTTCAAGTACCCACTTCAGAGGGAACGTGACTAATCTCTACTTAGAACCACAATTTCGACGACCCTATGTTTATATATGATTTCTCTATTTCCGCGTGTTTGTATTGAACAAAACTACGAACTATGGACTATTAGTATTTACACAGTATCCTTGTTATTACGATTGCATTATATTATTTATGAAAAGGGCCTCCAGACGTCACAGATCGCCATACTTTTTCGTTGCGTTTATCTAATTATAAATTTATTTAGTTATTTATTAATAAATTTCCATTTTTTTATTCATTTATTTATTTATTAACAGTCAACTAAAACGGGATACACAGTCATATATTAATCTTAAACAAACATTGTAAAATTTATTTAAATTTCAAATTTTCCGTTGTTAACCTTTTCAACTGAACCCAAAAACCTTTGTCAAAGCGAATCAAGATTTAACTGCTGATATAGTATACTGGGTATCAAAATCAATTAATATTGATCCTATCCCTCGACTCATGTTATGGAGTGATACTGAAATAATATCGGAAGCCGTTCAAATAAATTTTCCCAATTTTTGTTCATGCACAAAACCCGTTTTATAAAAAAAACCCGCCCTACTTCGCACAAGTGGATTTACAACATCACAAACAATTTAAAATTCTCGATTTTTCTCTACTATACTACGTTAATTATACACCCTTATAATCCGCCGTAAAGTATCACTTGTGTTTATGTTGGAGAGGTGCGGTTGCCGACTACACTTTGAAGCGAGGTGACCGTCTTAGTCCTCAGGGGTAGCAACGTATCTACATTCGAGCTCAGATAGGATTTCAGTCATGTTTGTGTCTGTACGTGGATGTCTATGGTCGCCACTATTTAACATATTTTGCATGTTCGTTTTCTCCTCTTCTCGCAAAAAACAAAGAGAAGGTAAGTATGTTTGTGTTTATTTTTACAAAATAATTTTTTTGTTGAAATAAAGTAGTCTTTAACTTAATACTTAATTTTCTTTTCATGATGTTGAACAAAACAAAGTTGTAACGAAACACAGATTATATTATACTCGGAGCTTAGATCCGCTCCATCTTGCAAAACCCGACTTACTGCAGACCTGAAGACTTCCACTGAGTATTAAAGGCAACACCTATTACAGTAGGCTCAAGGGATTACTGTAATTTGAGTGAGTTTCACCAACGAGCGCTCGGAATACTTTAATGTATTTGTTTTGAAGTATACACGAGCCTGTCATTAATTTTATTAAATACACAGCATTTATAACGCGTATCGGTTTAGAAGCTCTTAAAGGGCGCTTTGTAGGTTATTTTGAAACAAATTAAAGGGAAATTATGTGTCTGTAATAAATTATTACTTTTTTATGTGAAAAGAGTAGCAAACGAGCATACAAACCACCAGATGTTAGGTAGTCGCAGCCCATAGACATCCACGTATAACCACAAACACGACCGTAATCCTATCCGAGCTCGAACTTAGATACAATGCTACTCCTGAGGATTCAGACGGTCGCCTCGATTCAAAGTGTAGCCGGCAACCGCACCTGTCCAACCGACACGCAAGTAATGTTATACGAATTATGAGAGTGGATAATAAACATTTAAAGATTGTTTAGTAATAATAATAATAATAAATATCTTTATTTATCTCTTCACAAAAGGTTCTACAAGGATTACAATACAAAACCTTAAGTTCTAGATTACGAAAGTTTGTGATGTTGTAAATCCACTTGTGCAAAGTCTGGCGGGTTTTTATTTTTATATAACGGGATTTTCCAATTTTGCTAATACTTTCGCCGACAGACATCCAAGTAGTCGGCAATTAATTGAGTTCCGATAAATCCGTACTTGTGCCATCCGTAAATACCGGAATCAATTCGTGATCTCTCATCACGAGTGCATGAACAAAAATTGGGAAAATTGATTTGAACAGCTTCCGATATTAATTGAGTATCACTCGATACCATGAGCCGACGGATAGGATCAATATTATTTGATTTTGATACCCAGTATGAAAATTATCCTATAATTATCGGCAATCAAATCTCCATACGGAATATTTTTGGGTCCTGTAGTAAATAGTTTAAAGTGGAAAAGTTACAATTTGGTTGTGTCTATCTTTTTTTCATTTATCGTTCTCTTCGTCTGCTCGTTTATTTAAATTATAACAAAAAAAATAAATGTTAAAATACCATGTCATTCTTTGTGGCACAGAATGTAATCGACTTCAAAATAA
>DWON01010854.1:0-10521 GCA_018251015.1 Phocides pigmalion okeechobee
CATGTTCTTCATGTATTGTGTTTCGGTTGGGGAGGTGTGGTTGCCGGATACACATTACTGGGGGCGACCATCTTAGTTCTCAAAAGTAGGAACGTATCCGCGTCCGTTTTTACATAGAACTACTGTTTTAGTTGAGATTGGACGTGGTTGTCCATGGACTGCAGTGACCACTTAGCATCAGGTGGCCCGCATGCCCGTTTCATACTCTTTCACAAATAAAAAAAAATAGTTCTTCTAGTAAAATACATAATAAGTAACATTATACGATAAAACTTTTCTCTTGACCTTTAACTTTCATATGTATGTTGCCTTAAGTGTTTCTTTAGAATGTTTAGATCTCATTTATCAAAATTATATCGATAAGTGGTACGCGCCCACGTTACACTCATATGAAGTAAAAGTTAAATTAATGAATACTTTAAAACTGCCATAAATACCGCTTTCCTTTCCCACTGCTTTGGATTATTGTTTCACTTATAATTATCAAATGTATTTATCAAGTGTGTTCGATTCCCACGTACCATTTTATATTAGTAACGAACATGCACGCCACCTGATGTTAAGTAGTCGCTGCAGCCCATGGACATCCAAATAAAACCTAAAACAGAACCGAAGTTATATCAGAGCTCATTCGTAGCTTAGTCGCTACTTCTGAGAAATTAGATGGTCGCCTCGCTTTAAGTAAATCTGACAACCGCACCTTTACAAAAGAAACAAAAGCGTTACTTTACGGTAGATTTTGAGAGCAACGGTGGTACCTCCCCGGTTAAACTATAGTTCTACCACCTGTTAAATGTTTGATGTTGGTTTGTAATATTACATAGGCAGTCAAAATAATTGTAACGGATATGATCTCGACCGAGGTCCCATCGAATCATATATTTATACATAAAATAACTATAATGTCAGTGAAATAATAACATAGAACACAAAGTAGTTATTTCCGATGCAAATGAAAGGTATGTCTCCTAATACTTTATAAAGCCAGTTCTAGTCGATTGAACTTTTTGTTCTGTTTATGGCGGCATGAACTCTACGCCTTTAGCATCCTCATAACAATATTAACATTGTTTGATTTGAAGAGTTTAGTAAGGGAGATTAACTTATATAATGCGGTTAGACATAATCTTTAGTAGTGTTATTTCTGAGCATAGTTCTGAGTTCATAGACGTCTTTTGCATTCGACTTTAATTAATATCTAATACTGTTTTGGCGTGATTAGTATTATTGGCAGTGCCTAATTACCACGAAGTAATCCACTATTTACTATAAAAATATTTCATTTGTTATAAACCTTTCGATATTTTTTCAATCCTTGTGATGATGAACGATAGATCTGTATTTAGAGAAGAACCACTCCGCCATGTTATGTTCAGACCATTTACTAAATAAACTTCCGCAATAATTGATTAGGGCAAGCTACAACAATGTAACCCTATAACCTTAGATCACGCGATAAACAAATAACAAAAACCCATTAACCCATCTCAAAGATCCGACGTCATAATTACCTACACCTTAAACCGAGGTGACCGACCTTAGCGAGCTTGCATAACACGACCTACGCCTATAATAGCAATTTCACTTTCCTTGGAAACAATGCACGTTCGTAATTAACCATCTAAAGGTCGGCAAGGTGTCTCTAATGAGCTCAGTTATGAGCCATTCGATCCAACTTTAATGTAACACTACTATGAAACAATATCTATAGTTTACAAATCCATAGCTTGCTCTAAACGTTTATCCTATCCTATGTTCAAGGTAAGTCGTCAATGGACAATGTAATAAGTTGGCAGTCGATCGTGATAAAGCGATAGTGATTGAGAACATTTTCTCTACCTGGGGCGAGCGTGGCCTTGCTGAATTGATCACATTATGTTCACATGTAAGCCGGTCATCGACACTTTCTACGTGCATTGTGATTTTGCTCACACGAACCACTGGGGGTTAATTTGTTAATGTATATCTTTTAAACTTATCAAAGGTTTTCATCACTATACGCTTATTAAAAAACTACTTTGTACAGTATGTGTGTGATGTACATATGTGTGTGATGTACTAACACATAAAAAAGGACACGGTTTCCACCTGCTGTAGTCAATGTCAACCATAGAAATGTATAAACCTAAATAAGACAGAAATATCGGCAATTTAAAATCGTTAATCATGAATACATTAGATGGTTTGCATCCTCGTTTGCTGCTCTTTTCACATAAAAAACATTATGGTTTTAACATATGATAGTATCCCATCTTAACATACATACGTTATCAGCAAAAAATATGGGGCTCCAGTTATTTTTTCCAAACATTAGCAATCAATATAAGGCTGCGAGACAAATTTTACCACACCAAACGACAGTTTGTGTATAGACAGATGGTATGACTCGAAAGCAGCGCGTACTTACGTTGATAACCACTCTACTTAGCGTAGACAGTGTCTGTATGAGCTACTTCAAAACGTGTGTAAATGTTTCCATAGTCGACAGTTTGCTATGTAATACCACCAAAAATAGTTATCTATATTTTTTTTGTGAGAAGAGTAGCTAACGAGCATGCAAACCACCTGATGTTAAGTAGTCGCAGCTCATAGACATCCACGAACAACCACAAACCACAAACACGACTGAAATCCTATCTGAGCTCGAACGTAGATACGTTGCTACTCCTGAGGACTAAGATAGTCGCCTCGCTTAAAAGCTTTGCCGGCAACCACACCTCTCCAACCGAAACACAAGTAATGCTTTACGTCGAATTATGAAGGCGGCGGTACCTCCTCGGCTGAACTATAGTTCTCCGACTGTCAAATGAACCAATTCTTTAAAGAATACGAGTTCCACTTGAAGTCGATCACAGATTCGTTGCTACTCTTGAGGACTAAGGCGACCGCCTCATTTGAAAGTAAGTCGCCAGGAAATCCTTCTACCGAAACGCAAATTAGATATACGCTACAAATGGGTGCAGCGGTGGTACCTTTATGGTCGAACTAGTACATACTTTATCATATTACTAGGATCAATATGGAAGATAAATGATTCATTAATGAGGATGATCGTTTTCAATACATCAAACAAATGATATATTCTGTTTACCAAATTGTCGTGATCAGATTACATACAGCTTATGAATAATTTGTTCTAATTAATAACCATTCTAGTTGTAAATACAGTCATACGTTGAGTAAATTGGCTTTATATTGTATGCTATAGATCTCTATCATCAATCCATTTCTGTACTACTCTCCTTGTGGGAACAGATAACCTTTTATTATGAGAAGAATTACTTCATAGTCTAACGGTTAATTGTTAGATTTATCACACCTTTGTTTTTTTTATAGACAGACTTGACATATCTTTTAGCCGGAGATTGTTGGCTTTTGTGATTGTGTCCAACGAAATATAGGATCTGGTCTATCTGACTTTTGGTAGGCTCTTCGGTAAAATGTGCTTGGTGAAGCGGGTGCGGGAGAAAGATTGCACGCACTGCGGGTGCGAGGTAGTGACTACTTACGCGACGCGGGTGCAAGGGAGTTATTGTGTATGCGCCGCGGGCGCTTGCAATGTACGGAGCAGGGAGGTGTACCGCGCATTTCCCCTCTTCCCCGTATATTTTTAAAAATCTTTATAATAATTATATTATCATATCTTTATAAAGGTATATTAGGATAAAGATAAGGATCTTTTATAAATATTTTTAGGGTCAAATGTTCAGTCTTACATACCGCCCAGTCTAGTTTTAGTAATAGTGTAGATAGTCCTCCTTTTTTTTTACCATTAAAGCAAGGCTTCGACCTAATTGTAATATTTAGTCCTAAGGTTCTAATCCCTGGCTTTTTGAAGGCACGTATTTACTTAATGTTATTTATCACTTCCTCGAACGGTGAAGGACGTTCTCAAAGATGGGTGAAGTGTATTAATCCGCACTTATTCAGTGGACTACGGCCTAACGTTTTTAGAGAAGATTGTTACCCAGCAGTGATATAATAGTGGGCTGATGACATTGGTACATCTACACAATCATTACTTCAACTCCATTAAAATAAAAAAAACGAAACGCAAAATATTTTTATTAACAGTACATTTTTTACAGAACTCTCTTTAAACTTCAATAAACTACCACCGACTCGTAAGGTGTTTCATTTTGGAGAATTCTCCATCTTTAAAAATGTAATTTACAAATAATAACTTAAATTAATGGAACAAGTGTAGCTGGAGTCGTTTCAGACCATACGAGTTTATCATTTAAATAATCATCATTGGTTTTATAACCCGCCTTTGTACACAATGTTTGTTTAATAACCAATTTAAACTTCTTGTCTGATAAATTTGTGATATGTTCTGGTATTTTACTATAATAGCAAATAGTTTCCCATGAATGATTTGGCTACCTTACATAGTCTATAATTAGGGACAGCCCCTCCCTTTTTTCTTGTGTTAAAATTAAAATTATTACAATTTTTGATCAATTTATTATTGTTCTTCCTAACATATATTATATTTTCATATATATATTGACTACGCACCGTCAATATGTTGATGGTGCCAAACAGTTCTCGAAGGGACTCACCGCATTATTAACGAAACGGATGACCATTATTTTACTAGCTACATTTCTATGTGAGTTTTAACCGGACGACTACCAGGTCTAATTAGCTCAGTTCGCGCGAATGGGTAATTTTGTCCGGATCCAGTAATGGTTGGCGAGTTAGGGTCGAAATGCGGGTCGATTCGGCCCCTGTTTAATGTAATTGTTATGCGAAGGTTACACCTAGTCACAGATATGGTTTTACTACCATTTAGGCTGTGTTTAACACAGTGGAAAGGATAAGTATGTTAATTTGAAAAGAGGGTTGGTCTTTGCCGATTTTACAAACAGTACGTAGCTAAGTTGCTAAAAAAGAAACCTTTATAATCACGTCATATCCTAGAAGGTTTACTTTCTTTAAACTTAATAACTATAAGACTTTCTTAATTTAAAGCTTCACGCTAGGTACCATGTGTCGTAGGTACCATGAATAGCCCCCGGAATTTTAAGGGCTGAGCAGGAACAGGGTGTGGTTTTAGTAAGTAAAAGTCTGACATAATCTTTCTTCGCGGCTCTGGGCGCAAGGGAACATTGGATGATTTCCGCATCCAAAACAAAAAAAAAGGTGCCATGAATTTTAATATTAATATTGATCGTAAACGAAGTACGAAAACGTGTGTAAAATGTTACCACCCACGGTCACCCATCCCAAACTTGACTGCATCAGAGGTTGCTTAACTTTGTCGCTAACAAGCCACGATTAAGTAATTGCACATTTCAAAATAAGTGGTTAATACAATAAAAAGTTGCGACAAAAAACAAATTATCGCCGTTTATTACGGATTGCTTAATACAGTCTTCCAAGGAACGGAAAAGACGTAACAAATCAATGTTTGTTAAATGTTACCACTAGCGGTCACCCATCAAAAACCTGGCCGCGTCCGATATAAAAAAATACCGTAATATGACTACTTTGTATTCAGAACGGAAGTTTCCTGTAAACTACTAACGTAACACAACTTAGTAAACTAATTTAGTCTCGCAGTGGCGTTCCTCAGAGCAGCGTACACTAATTAATTCTCTCAACTAAAAATACAAGTTTTGTAACCGGGAAAAGTTTGTAAAAAGTTTCAAAAAATTATATCGGGGTTAGGTATGTGTTCCACGTCCACTGGGTTTACGATAAGCGATGAAAGAAAACAATATGTGAGCAAGCAGGCCATCTGATGTACAGATGTCACTAGTTTACACAAATTCAAATTCAAGTGAAATTTATTGACCAGAACATAGTGTTGTTCATAGGTCTTAAATTTAACATTATATTTACGTGTGTCCTACTCATTAGGGTGTACAAATTACAATTACATTAATTACAACAATAGCTTAATAATATTAAATGTCACATAAATATTATAGCAACAAATGTCAATATCAGATAATATAAGTACTTCATTATTTCTATTATTCTATGTCAATATTTAAAATCAAAATATAAAGGAAATTTAATCAAATTTATTATCAAAACAATACACATGTATATATGCACATACAAGGTCAAACAAGACTAAAGTTCTATCTGATGTTTTACGTGTATATGTTACTACTCCTGAGGACTGAGATGGTCGCATTGCTTTAACCCGGTGACCGCTTTCTTCAAATGAAACACAAGCGTAGCTTTATGGCTTATTTTGAGCGGCGGTGGTACCAAATCTGTGAAACTGTAGTTCTACTATTAAAATATAATATTAAATAACTATTTAATATTAACTGTTTCACAGTTATATCTCCAATTACTTCTTTAGTTCAACTATTGTAACCCAATACGTAACTCCATTCTGTTCGAGGTAGGAATCATACCTACGTTTAGTGTGCCTACGTAGTGAAGTTTCGCGATGATATTATAAGATCAATTCTCAACGTAACGCCAATCGCGTCAACTAGAACAGGTGCTTCAAAGTTGCATTTCGACTCTTGCTTCAAGAAGTCGCGTCGCCGCGGCCACGTAACGGGAGAAATTAATATGAATTTGAATTCATCGCTGTAGCATCTTGTACCACGGACTAAGTTATAACCGATTACAGATTTATATTACTTAGTATTCGCCTACGGTGTTATATTTATTCGAAGTAACAAAACAAAAAAACCGGGCTTACCAAAAAGAGTTAATATAATTAGTAAAATTATTAACAAAATTAGGATAAATGAATGTAAAAAAAAGAGTTGGTTTGTAAATAGAATTATCGTTTTGTCACGTGTTTTAATTATTGTGCATGGTGTATGTAAATATCTTGTGAGTAAATAAAATATTTAAATTTGAATTTGTATTGTTTGCTCTCAACTTTACCCTTTAGTAACCTCATCAAAATAAAAATTACCGCAAATTCCTTTTTAAGTTTGAAGCTATTCTTGCATTTCCGGGTAAATGTGCGATTTCTTTCTTACTTACACATAAAGTGGCTGTTTTATTTCTAAGGAATAGCAATTCATCCGTGATAGGTTTTAGGCTTAGAAGCAATTATTGTTGTACAATATAAGTAATTACCGACTTAGTAATAACTGACTTAGTTAGTCCTATAAGTTCTATATGAAGTTGATTACAAATATTAATGGGCAAAATATATCATGTCTGTTCATGTATGCATGCATGTTCACTACTTGGACTTCAGAAAAGATAGACCACTTAATGTTAAGTGGACTACGTGTGCGTTCTATTACATAAATAAGTCGGTGTCCATTAAATACTTTTTTTTATTAAAAAATGGTGCTGTACAACAGTCGTTCCTTGGACTTTAGAAAAAAAAAAACAAAATCGCGACATCTTGTTGCTACGCGTGCGTTTGTTACTTGGACTTCAGAAAAAAACCAAACTCGCGATATGCTGTCACTTAACCCACAGCAGCTACGTGATTGCTACGACACCCACGTAGCGACATTATCAGCGAGTTAGTTAATCAAGTTACGGCCGCAGTTCCGCTAGCACGTAGTTAGCGGCAAATATTGTGACGACTGTACTCTGGTTTAGTTGTGCGATTATTGGGGAAGGCTTTGAGGGGAGTGGAGGTTTATTTGGTTTGAGTTTTTTAAGCTGTAGAAATGATAAACGATTTTGAAATCTAGAATGAATTTAATTAATTTAATTTGTAATATTGAATCATTTTTAAATGAATAATTAAAATTTCATTTTTAATATATATAAATCATTTGAACAGACAATAAAATACATTTTTTTTTTGTTTTATATGAATACAGAGAAAACTATTCTGCATTATTGGAATATAATATAAGATAATCATAATGGAAGAATGAATAATCTAAACAAAAAAAATGTTACCAGCTAGCACCAATTTTAAAATTATACTTTGTCGTAATAAAGGTCAAAATGAAAGGTTAAGAACGGCCATTTAAACAACATACAGACATTAATTTATATAAATTTATGGGTATCTATAGTAAGGTGCGCAAAAATATCAGATTTTTATTATCTAAATGTCATGTAGCCTTTTCTTCAGTCTAAGTTTACATCTCATTGTGAACGTTCCTCAATAGACGAACGTAGCGTAGCCTTGCCACGTGCTACGACTATGCTACGACCGTAGCAAAAGTCTACGTGGTTCCACGAACAAGCTACACCATCTACACAGATAAATAGAATTGGAGTGTTTGTTAATATTAAAATACATATACCAAAATAAGATTTTTTTATTTTTGTCTATTTGTTTGTCTGTTTGTTCCGGCTAATCTCTGAAACGGTGTCACCAATTTTGATGGGACTTACACTGACAGACAACTGATATAATAAAGAATACCTTAGCTACTTTTTATTTTAAAATTGTACAAAATAAACGGGAACGTAGTCACGGGCACAGCTAGTCATTTATAAAATTGCCTGCCATTAATTTCTTTGTAGCGGGGAAAGGCTTTCGTGTGGGTCGTAGCATGCGTCGATACGTTGGCCCTTCTAGTCTCGACGAGATGGTGTCAAGGGTTGATGCTGCAGCGGAGACTGTAGACGAAATGAAGCGGCGCAAATATGTTCCACTTAGCCGTGGTTACGTGTTTGATTAACGACGCTGATGACAAGATGGCTGGTCCATATCTCGCGCCGTTAATTACATTTGCTATTCAACGCGGAATACGGCTAGCATTCTTGTCACCATGCCACATGGGCACGGACTGTGTTTAGATTGTTTAGGTTAGGCTTTTATTATAAATAATTTTAAGTTTTTCATGATCATAATTAACATGTAAATAGCTTTTCAAAAAATGAAAAATATTACACTATTTTAATATATCCGGAAGTATCTCTAAAAAAACTACAAAAAAATGTTGTGCACGTTACATCAACGAAATATTATAAACACGAATTTTCATTTAAATTTTAACAGCAACTTTCCACAACAGGCTCATAATGCCGACACGTGTGTCAAATAAAATATTCATAAAAATTCACAAAAATTCACAAAAAGCCCTCAAACGTTACGCGGATATGACAGCCGGAGAATATTTTTAGTAACGAATAAAATTTTTCACGTAACATTTTCAGGTACCGCCTTTATGACGTCACGAGCGAGTAATCCCTTTGTTGTTAAACGTCTAAATTACCTCATTTCGTACCTTTCAATGCACGACGCTTATACTGCGACTTCTTTTGTTTTTGACCACTCCAAAAAGGAGGCTCTCAATTCGTTTCTTTTTTATATTTCTTCTAGCATAATTTCATTATTTATAAAACGATTAAAAAATCTGTTTCATTTAGAAGGGTATACTTTTCGTTGTTTCCAAGTAAATTTGAAAAATACAATCCCTATTGATGGCAGATCCAAAGGAAAAAGGAATCCTTATAGGATTAATTAGATGTCCGTCTGTCTGTCAAGGCTTGAGAAGAAGAAACAAAGAACTTTAAGAATGATTTACAATGTTTTACACTTGTATAACATGTTGAGTTTTCTTATTGAATTTAATATTAAATACTCAGGTCTACAATCCTTTGCAGCTGAGAAAAAACAATTTTCTGAGTCAACGCAATCAAAAATACATTTAGAAACTAATTATTGTGACACTCAAAAAGACATTACTTCAGCAAGTACTTAACATTAGGTAGTCTACTCATTTGCTTACCACATCAAAATAATAGATTGGGTAGTTTATTATTAAAAATTAGATTGTTTACGTCAGGCTTTTATTATAATTAGTTTTAAGATTTTCATCATTGTAAGTAATAAAAAAGAAATTAAAACTTATAGATACCTCCCGGTGACCTAGAATCATGAAAATTTTTGAGTGATGACTTGTAGCACAAGTAAAGGAAAAATTGCAAACTGGGTCCGCGAACTCGTGTACCACATAGTCGTTTTTTATTTTCATAATAACTTAGAAATAAAATAAAAGAAATATAATTTATTTGCTAGAATATCAGTATACTATTTATATTTTGCCTTTCAACATTTATTTTAATGACTATACATTTGTACGCGAACACTGGCAAAGCATATTGGAATATAAATAAAATCGTATTGTATCATCTTAATATGTGCCCATGTATATACAAATAAATATGATTTGATTTGATTTGATGTGTTCCTTATATAAACATAATGTATTAGTTAATAGAAACGTTACGGACGTGACGGCATGGAATGACGTCACGGAATGACGTGCCAGCAAATACGAGACATCGAAATTGATTGTCTTTCAAAATAACATAAAAATTTGCAGATATAATATATGAGATGATATTCAAATTTTTTTGTAAAACGAGCTTGATCATCGATGATGTATACATCGCAAACGAGCTTGATCGTCGATGATATATACATCGTAAACGAGCTTGATCGTCGATGATGTATACATCGTAAACGAGCTTGATCGTCGATGATATATACATCGTAAACGAGCTTGATCGTCGATGATGTATACATCGTAAACGAGCTTGATCGTCGATGATATATACATCGTAAACGAGCTTGATCGTCGATGATGTATACATCGTAAACGAGCT
>DWON01010855.1:0-10520 GCA_018251015.1 Phocides pigmalion okeechobee
AAGAGTTCCCTATTTATGAACATATATTAATATCATGGTAATATAGAAGGCCAGTTTTAAATAAATTCACATAAATAATCAATAAAAAGTAATAAATTCCGAAAAACTAAGGATAGTGATCTAGAACGTAGTACGTACAGATAGAGTAACTTCAAAATCCATAATCTCCAAAAGAGTCGTTCATTATTCCATAACGCATCCATTCCGTCACTTCCATCACTTCTAATCAAACAAAAATTGTGTAGACAAGATGCAATAAATAAGAAAAGCTACCTTTGACCCTGAAAACCGCCACTAAGAAGAACTCTAGCTAACTTCGAAAATTGTTAAAATAATCTTGATGGAAAAGGTTTGGTACACCACAAATACAGGTCTACAGATTTGTCGGTATGCAATTTATGAGAATGAGACTTCTTTTTTTATAACCACAAAAGCTATCAACTAATGATTAACTAATGCTATCTCATCATTAAACAGCTTATAACCATCGGTAGTTTAAAAATTGTTTGGCAGAGGATTGTAGTGCTATGGTTGTTTTCTGATTTTAAAAGATTACAGAAAATGCATCGTTACTACAAGTCGTGGGATTTTTATGCAAGGAAAACTGAGCCTCAATTTATATGAAATGTTATACGGTGTTATGAAAACTTATAATAAATATATGCTTCAGTAAAGTAATAGGTAGTTAGTTAATCAGTCAATATTTAGATATAAATTCATCTTCCACACAAGTAACAACTGTACCGTAATATCTGTTTAAAGCTTCTCATCGAAAAACTGGTTTACCTACTTAAAACTTATATATAGCTTATTAACAATAATTTGAAAACAATAACAGCGGCAATTTAACAATTTCTTCCACGAAAACAATACGTGATGTGATTTATCGTTATTTGTACAATTTTCTACAAACATGTTACATTACTATTGTTTATACTTTTATGACAACAGTAAATTATATATTATATAAATGAGTAATTTACAAGTTACTTAAAATGCTATCTTGTATATATATCCTAAACACAATTCCATACAATGTTTAATATATTTTTGTAGATAAATACAAATTTACTTTCCATGATATGTTAATAGATAGTTTAAGGCACATTGTGTTTACATATCGTCAATCAAAAATACACCACATATGCATATAAAATTTGACTTTCAAATTGACAGTCGCTTTGATGTATAGGTTAGTTTCGCCTTAGGAAGAAAAATAATATGTTTTCTTGTTCCGCGCGTCATTTTATCGTTTGTAAGGTGCCTTGCGGTAGCGGCCGCGTTCCTCCTCATCTCGTACGTCGAAGTAGTGGCTAAATACTACCGTCCACAGGTAGAGATATATACCTAAAACAAGACATCAAAATTATATCATAACATATAAATCTTAACAGCTGGAATCTACATTCCTTGCCTTAAAGGTTAAGGAGTCCTAAAATTTATCTTCTTGCAAGTCATCACACACAATCTATAAACATTCAAATTCTATACCTACTTCCTTTACTGAAAAATAGTACTACGACAAAAATACAGGCATATTAGTAGACAGGCATTTAAGTTTTAATAATAAATTCTTATTATAACTATGTAATATACAACATACTTTGTAATTTAATTCATTCTATAATAAAAAAAAACTACAAGATAATATACGTAATATTATATAATAGCGTTTTTAATAAATTAAAATTTCATATTAATATATTACAGTCCACCAAGCATTCTTATTATTTTACTATTTTTTATTTTTAAAGTTTTTAATAAGCTGCCTAAATTATTTAATAAAGGGGTTTAAACGTTTTGTTTGAGAGACGAATAATCTAGTTTATTATTTTAAGCTCTTTATTGTCTCCGTTCAGTTTCCGATAAAATAAATCATAGTTAACTGCGCCAAAATCTGTTACAAACAAGGTATTATAATAATGTATACTAATATGGTACTAGTACAAACAATGTGCGTTGTTCTTGGATTTGTTTTAACCGTTTTTATCTAGTACATAATACGTAACCGCGCATCTTTAACTCTCATGCTACTGACCTCCATGATTCATCGTTTGCTTCAAATTTTACGCTAATTATCTTTAAGACCGCTATGCGTAATGAACAAACATTTTCTGGACTCATTATAAAAGTATTTTACTTAGCACGGGTAGTCGTTTATAGTCTGAGTCATTATTGCTCATCCCTATGACCATTAACTTACTTAATATGATATATTTTTATAAAATCGATTGACTGTTTGGTTTTGAGTATATTGCTAAATTCTTTTATATTCAATTCAAAATTTGCTTTTACGAACTAATCTACTAAGTTTACAATCGGTTAACCTGAATTAAGTTTATTCGTTCAGGATGTACATTTAATTATTGTTATTTCGTTTAAAACATCAGTCAAAATCTTTACACGTATATTTGCTTTGCGAGCGTATAACCTTCGTAGGTACGTCGCTTACATTGTCTTCATTATATGATAATCATTTATAATTGCTAATTAAATAAAGGTCATAAAATAATTATTTAATTATTTCCATAACAAATCCGGTACGCTCAAAATAGCTTAAGGATCTTTTTATTAAAAAAATACTCGATTCTTTAAAATATACTCGTACTTTTTTTGGTGAACGCATCAGTTGGAGATTCATACAATACTTACAGAGATATATAAGACCCCCAACAAGAATGATAGTGGCGGGTAAGACATAATCTTCACCATCGAGGTAGTACGTGATGGAAGTATGCAGCACGCTGATTAACAATCCAATGGCTAGTACGATCCCCGCTACAACCCACGGCAGCATTAGCCATGAACGTCTCTGTAATTGACAATCATTTTTTAAATTAATGGCAACGCTTACTGGCCCTTTTAAATGTTTTAGTAAATAAGCTAAAAATAATAAATTCAAATAATAATTAATAATAAATAATTCCTAATAATATTAAAAACATTATTTATAAATAATCTAATTTACTTTTATGCACAACTGACAACTTACCGAATACGACGTCTGAGTAGCACAATAGAAAAAAACGATACAATTTTTGTACAAAAATGATATAATCATTGAATTATTTAAAAATTATATTTCCCTAAATTTTAAAGTTTCATATTTACCTTTAATATAGCGACAATGAGAAGACCGCATATTAAAATTGTGAAGCAGAGATTTATTGTTAATATTATCCTCGGAACTGGAAAAAGAAAAATATAATTGAAATTAAAATTGCGTTGATTACTTGACTGTTTCTCGAAGAGTAATATTTATTCGCAATAAAATAAAAAAACGCCACAACATAATGTTATTCCAACCATTTCCGGATTTCGAGTTCAAAAATATCTTTCAGAGTAACATTATCATTGGCCTTACTAGTTTAGATGACATGTTTAATAAACCAAATATTTCTTCATATTAGTTTCTAAGTTGTGTGAAGTCTATCAATTGTTCTGAGTTGAGTTCGGAATCTGTAGTATTGAGGTATTCTAAGACGCTCAAGAACCAGTAATGGAATAATGATAATAGCATAACTTACAACTAAAACGACGAATAAAATTTATTATTTCTAATTGTATATATGTACAATATAATAATATATAATTTAAATCATTCATAAAAAAACATATTTTTTTTCTTTCAACTTAAGGTAAATATATAGTTTTTACTCACTGTCTAAGTCTGCTATTTGCTTATCGAATTCTTCTGCAAAGATGAAAGTTCTGTACTGGACATTGTGTTTTTTAACCATCCAAATTGTGATGATAGTGATGATGGACAGAACAATGCCCAAAACCCCGGTGATAATGGATCCTGTCCGCGTCGATGCGCAGCAACAACATTTCGTAAGTCGCTTCATATTGTACTAACGTTTCCACTTGCAATACAACGTCTGTTGTGATCTTTATGTTACCGGCTTTGTGATTCACCGCTTCATAATTTCTGAAACAATACAATACAAGTTTTATTCACAGCGAGTGTTTAAAAGTCGATTTTTTTAAACAACTTTTTTACAATATCTTTATAAGCACGTGTGGTTTATGGTATGAAAGAAAAGCAATAGCAATTCTGTCCAAATCACTTAAATAGGTCAGGTTGCTACTCACTTAAATAGGTCATACATTGTCATGATACAATGTATGACCTATTTAACTGAGTAGCAACAAAAAATTTAACACACTATATTTTATAAATATATTAAAAATGTATGCACTCTATTAATCGGAAAAATAGTTGTGACTTATGTAAGGGAAATAGCAAACGAGCATACATCCTATCTAATTTTAAGCGATCACTGTCGCACACGGTCATCTGTAATCACCTCATAAGAGTCATATCAAAAGTCGGCTGCACATAGTGCGTAGCTACATCTGAGGACAAAGGAGCACTTAAAGAATCTGTTTTATCGGAAATTCCTATAATACAAAGGAGCTACGCTGTTAGTGTAAGACAAAAATACGTGTGGCGGCATTGCCACCGTAGTACCGTAATATACTTTATTTTAAACTGAAAACTATTTCAACTATAATTATTCATAAATTCACGTTAATAAAAATAGAAATTAACTTAATAATTAACGAATATAATAAAAAAACTTAATAATTAAAATAATAAATAATGAAACTGAATTAACTGGATTTTTGTGCCCTATCTTACCTTCTTACTGGATATCTCATGCTTAAAATGTTTATTTGAATATTTAACTTTACATTTTAAAACTATATACAATAATTGGAAAATAATTGATATTGGGCAATTTGTTGTGGACGGGAACGCGTCCCATTGGGGTCACTTCCGTTAGCGTTCTAACTACTTGGTTATTATCTATTTAATACTGGGTGCTATTTTTGATCATGAAACGCGGTTCGGTAAGATGTGCCGTGACGTCGAGACGCCGTAACGGCGTACTCCTTGCGTGCACCTAAAATAATCTTGACTACCTGTCAACTACCGCAAGCGTTGAAAGCTCTACGCAAGTGAAAAACACTGGAACAGAAGACTGCTTGCCTAATATTAAGTGATAATAACAGCATTTGTGTTCAAATATAGATTTGTTGTAGCAAGCTATACAAAGCGTTTCCACTTAGTCCTAAGAAGCAACTATATAGCTCTGGCCAACCACAAACTTATTCCACCTTACACAAACACTGGACTTCAATACTATTTCGATCTAATTATTATAATTGTTATAGTTTACTATTTTGATTTCTGAAGTTGTACCTCTTTCTATAGCGACCAATACAATATTGGAGAGGGGACCCATTTATTGACGGTGCAATGCGGCAGTAATGATCAAGTGAGGATAGATGAGTCGGATTAGGGCATAATAAATAAGAATACTATAGGTAACTTATAAAATTAGTTACAAATATTGATGAAATTTAATATAATGTGTATTCGACATTTTTATTTGTATACGAAAGAAAAATAAGTAGAACAAGGTTAATAATTTAAATTTCTTCTACAAATATCTTCTTGAAATATCAAAACATATGAACGACAAGATTATTTATCTGAAAGAACTGCGTAGTGTTATAAACTAATAAATAAAAAATGTAGTAAAAAAAACATATATAGGTCACAACGAAGGCAAAACGCTGGGTTAATGGAAGTTAAAAGAAAAATCGAAACACAATCGATGCGATACTGGCCAATGGTCTAATTCTGGATCGCCATTCCAAAGCAACGTTTGTGGTATAACATTACAGTGCTGAATGGTTATTGCGAAACGTCCTCTCAATGGTCGATATGAGTCAACGTGGATGAAATAAATGTGGATGGAATAAATTCACCAATATAATGAAGAATTTTGACGCGTTTTCATGTGTACCTACGCGCATTAGAAGTTACACATCTTTAAAATTAAATCTAGTTTATTGTATGCCACAAACAATAAAAAATCGAAACATTTTGGATGAATGTTCAAAAGAATAGAAAAAAATACATTTTGTCTATATGTAATATATAATTATTAGACGTGGTATCGAGAGAGGATTAAAAATAAAATTAGTTAGTAAGTAGAACAACAATGATAACCCTCGCGCGCCATCCCTGACCTTCCCCTGACCTAGATTGTAGATAGCACGACCCTAATAGCATCACTCCTTTATTATACCTTTTTGCACCCCAATGGGGACACGCCCTGGCATTTTACCCCCCATCTTTCGACCCTGAACCACCATTATCGCGGATGACTTACCAAGAACTAAAAAACAAGTTTCATTTCATAATGGAAATCAATGTTTAAACAAGGAAATTATTGTAGTACCAGTCCCGGCTAGCTGACTATCGATTTATAAAGTTCGTTTTTTGTGATGGATTTAGATTTCTGGATATTTATGTAAGTGTGAATAACAATTATGATTCAGGTAATTGTAAAATTGAACCATGAATATACAATATGAAAGAATGATTTGCGCAAAGGTGCCGTCAAAACTACATACATTTACTATTATTTCGTATAAGAATAAAATGGAAAAATATAAATTATTAAGTACGACTGTCGTAATGCATTGTTTTATTGTTAATTATTATTGTTCCGTAGTCGACGATTAACGATGGTCAGAGAATATATTATCATTTGTTTATATTTTTTTGTAAAATATGTGCCTCGCCTACTAGATAATAACCCTATTGTTATGTATTCATTATAAGGTCACATTATGTTACAGTACCATATTCATCCGTGATGCAAATCAGAGCGCGCTCACGCTATTTCGGGTGCGGCGTACACTGGGCTTTTTGTTTGATCATTGTGTAACACTTGATGGCCATAATGGGTACTGTTTATCCCGCACTGTGGCCACACATGTGGTAGGTGTGGTCGGTACAACGTAAATTTTACGGTATGGGAGATTCTCTGCTTGTTCTGTTACAGTCATTTTGTAATTAGTAAACAAAAAGAGCGGAAGGACGTCCCCTTGAGTAGATCACAAAGTCACATTGAGAGTTATACATAAAAAATTACATGTATATCCTGTGCTTCTCAAGGCACGTCCCGAAATCGGATCGGGTTATTATCTATAGTTGGTAGTCTACGTAGAAAGAGGGTTAAAAGATTTCTGATTGGCCTTGAGAAGTCTTACGTTCCATAATATGTATATATATAATTTGTATTTCTTCACACAGTCCTTTGTTTATACTTTGCTACAATGCAGACTAAAATGGTCTGTTTGCCACGTTACTGTGTTAGTATGTTAGAAGTATACGTCTTACATCTACTAAAAGAGAACAAATGACGACTTATCGTAATATGTAACATTCCGATGTACGCATGTTGGCACGCAGGTACGTAATACTTCTCCTTCTAAACGGCTTGACCGAATTTGATGTTTTATTTGCATACTTATGAGATCATTCGGATTTTTCATAAATGTAGTTGGAGCTGGTGGGTGGAGTTGTTGAGTAAAATTGGATTATTGGACGGGTTATAATTACGCCACGACCACGGCAAATAAAAAAAAACTTTGGACATTGAAATTTGACAGGGGTCTCATCATGACGTCGTACCATGACGTTTTGTAGAGTGGTAATCTTTTTTTCTCTAATCTGTAAATGATATACAATCTGATGTCCGTGAAATGTGACAAGTCCGTGTCATTCACGAACCGTATTATCTTGGCAAGGCGTCGCATACCGACCAGGTTCTTGCCGCTGGCGCGCTCCTCAAGGTTCGCGATTCACTTCTGAGAACGCAAGTTTACTATGTCATTGTCACTACTGAGAGGCAAAGTGGTAAATAAGCGGAAATACTCGTAAATTATATTTTTAAAGCTTATCTTGTTTTACTTTAAAAATAAATAAAAGGTAATCATTTTAATTGAAATATTACTTATACCACCAATCTGCAGCTCTTATCATAGGATAGTGTTGGAATCGGTGGCGCTGCTATAGGGATACATATATTTTTTGAATCATTTTTTTTATTTCTCAAACGTTTTTAAACAGCTCTAAGACTGCGTGGCAGTACTATTAAATCATATTAAATATTAATCGTATTAAGTTGATCGAATAAGTAGCTTCGAAAATAACAAGTAATAATAACAATCATTTTAACTTAGTGTACTTAATTGACATAAACGTGCTTCAAGATGTACATTGTTCTCTTGTTACATGATAATCTATAGATAAACCTAATTTTACGTTACCTTAGCACTGGTGTAAGTGAGACATTTTGTGTTGCAAAATTTTATAGAAAAATGTTTTTCTCCATTACAATTACGTTATTTATTTAGGCAGCTGTCCATTTTAACGTCACACCTTTCCGACAAGGTTATATTTAAGCAGTTACTTAACTATTAGGTGCCTGCAGTTTATACTTGAAATGAGATAACTCAGTTTATGAAACCACATGCGTGATTCAGTATTATAGTAGCTAGTTGTATTAATAAGATACTGCCCCATATTCAAACCAAAATACACTGGTAAGATGATTGACGTTATCTTACGAGCGCGATTGGTTTAATTAACGAAATCGAGGATGATATTCTATTCAGAGCGATTGCAATGTGGATACAGTGAGCATTGTATTTACTCTCGACGTATCGTAATAATAGAGTTTTAATAGTACCCCGATACATTCCACGTTGCTTATTTACATTTTACACGTAAAAGTTTATCAAGGATGCTGATTCACAACAATTCATCTTTAATTTGTTACGTGTTGATTCTAAATACAAAAGTAGACGACACAAATAGTTTTTCCTTGAAATTAGGTATTTATTGATATTAGGTATTTATTGATTTTTAATACATGCCATTGTTAACAGACGTTAACGCCAAATACTACAGGAAAAAGATGATTGAACCTTTGACTTGTGTGAAAAATGACATCTGCCTCATTTAAGTTTTTTGTCGTCATAACTTGACAAGGGTCGTCTCATGATATGGTCATGTGGAAGGGACATATCTACATGGGGAAGTTCGGGTTTTTGATGATTCAAGTAGGTGAATGCCACCCTGTGCACACATTCTTCCTACTGATATAATTTATTGTTAAAAATGACACATATGATGTTAATGTTCATATTTTTTATTATTATAATGTACATCTAGGTCATCAACAAAACTATTCTTTCATTGCAGTCATTGGTATTATTAAATTTAAGTATAGACCAAAGGCCTAAGCTTAACACTTCGTTCTCATTCATCAATTTAAAATATTAAATTATCACATTTTTTCATAGTCCTTCAAAACATTTTTTCGCAAGAATATATAAAAATTACGTTAATTTGTTAAAATATAAGTTTAAATAAAATTAGCTTGTGTTTTAGTGATGTTAATTTCCTTCGTTTTTGTTTATACGTACAGATGTGTCAGAATGATTAATTTTATAAACAATTTAATGTAAAATGATATTTTAAAAAATTGCTGCGAAAGCGATATCAGTGCCGTTGTATTTAATTATTCACTTGCATCCATTATTTAATATAAAGTATATGCATACATAATTACTTATCATTACTTGAAGGTTATTGAAAAAATAGCAGTAAACAGAATAATGTTTATTTGCTGGCGGTTTTTAACATGAAATAATTAATACACTTACGACATTTTGTACTCTTAAAGTTTTGAACATTGCTCTTTTGTGGCACTGCTATGTCGTAATCTCACCGATATTAAGTTACTGACCACAGAATGATCCATTTCTAACGATATATGACAGCAACACGCGTCAAATTACACCTTGGGAGCAGAGCAAGATCTAAATTTCTTGGAACAACATGAATAATGTATTTATGCGAGTAGCGCATGTTGGGTAACTAATATCTATAAAAAATAAGAAAAATAGCTGTTCAGTACCCATGAAATGTATTTTCTCGATTTTATGACTTTTTAAATAATTACAACTCAGATACTTTTTATTCCTGGTCCATTATCTTCGCTTAAAATTTTCAATGAAACGCATTCCGAGATATCATTTAACTGAAAGAAATTGAGTTGGATTGTAATTGCAATGTAATTTAACTGCATTTAAAATTTGACGTAGAACATATTGCACATAGCCCAAAATAAAGCTTCTATTGTACTCTTTAGCAGAATTATGGTGGAACTGCGTGGTTCGACTCCGAAAGCATTACCGTCAAACCTTTTTATTGGCTTATTATAAGAGGAACAGGAATTTTAAAAATATTTGCACTTTATTTCCAAGTGTGGCAAGAGAAAAACATACCCGAGACGTTTCAAATTGAAGACTTAAAGTACTAATGTATCTGTAGTCGATCTTAGGTAGGAGTTCAATCTTATTTGGGGTCATGGTTTCAAAATATTCATAGGTAATAGCGACCACTTGATATCGTAAACAAGTTTTAGAGTTAGTAAGTAAAAAATAGGCTTGGCTCTAAACAAATATAGTCAGTGTCACACAAATATGATTCTAACCTTCACAGAAGAGTTTGGAATGTACTTGACTACCCCTTTCCAATGTTTATCGGTGGAGGTGGAGGACCTATCCCTAACGCATGTTTAAGCCTCATATGAGGCATCCGACAAGGTTATACTTCTCCAAAAAATTTGCACATATTTATTTCT
>DWON01010856.1:0-10520 GCA_018251015.1 Phocides pigmalion okeechobee
TACCGGTAGTTGTTGATGGCGCTCCTCTCGAGGTCGTGGACGAATACATCTACCTGGGTCAAACGATCCGGATGGGTAAGTCCAACTTCGAGAGGCAAGTGACCTGATAAAGGTAGTGGGTAATTGTTGGATGCAGAGAGCACAGAACCGGTCAGAGTGGCGGCACCTAGGGGAGGCCTATGTCCCGCAGTGGACACGAAAAGGTTGACGGATGGATGGATGAAGACTATGGTACTATGTGTAACCAAAAGAAAACAATCCAAAACACTTGATCGGTAAACGTAAATTACTTAATTTCTTTGATTACACTAGCTACTTGTTAACCGAAGCAAGAAATGCAATATTTAGAATATATATTGCCAATGACTCTGCAAATAAGTACAAAGAAACAAATTGATTGCTAGTAAGATTACCGTCGTAGGTAGTATAAAGAATACATTTTACAAATATAGCAACACCGAGCTCACCTCGCCGACCCCCCAACGTGTGGATGTGACAAAAGCGAAACAAGAGAAGTGTAAATGCTTTGGTATTGACCTTATTCATAACTTACCGATAGAATCTCTAGCCGAGCGCAAAGACGCACACACTCGCTATTGAATACTTAAGTCATAGCGGGCTCCGAGGCCGCGACGGGTCGGATGTGTTCTTGGGGACAAAGTGCCCAATTATATGTCAATGCATGATAGTTGCAACGCTCGGCGGACCGCTCCACTGTCGTGTCATTGCACCGTCTACCCTACTCTTAACTGCATACAATGCATTCAATACTCGACGAATAAATGCTATTGTAAAGTCATAATAACCAGAATGAAATCCTACTTGCGAGTCGTGTGCGCAGTTGACGTCCGGCCGGCACAAAGCTTTCTGACAGAGCTGCTTCCCCGAGTAATTTATACTTCATACTTTACTCAAAATGTTACAAATGACGCTCGATATAAAATATTGGAAAGATGAGTAGGAAAAGACGGCACTGACCTCCAGCCGGGCGCCGCCGCATCCGCGCCGCCCTCTTTGAGCTGCGTGGTGCTGGCGCTCTGCAGGCTCGCCACATTCACGCTGTACATAAAATAACCATTAAACCATCTACCCTTGGATCATCGACAACATTATTTGGTAGAATGTACTTTTCGGGAATGATATTTCGAAGCACGAAAAAGCACTCGAGCTCTTGATTTTGCGATTATCACCTAATAATTGCTACGACAACTTGGCCGCGGCATTAATAAATGCTATTGACACAATGGGAGATTCTGAATTTCTGATCCGATCCCTAACCTATTTTTTTGTATTTGAATGAAGCAAAAAGAAGCAGTCCATTTCATGGAATTTGTTCTTGCCTCCGATGGACAGCGGAACGCAACTTACTTTTTGCTACGGTCGCATATGAAGTTGACCACAGATACGTTGTTTTTATCGATGTACATTATTAAGCATACTCATAATTTAAGGGCTTCAGTTACAGAAGGTCAGTTTTTGCAATTTAAAGTCTTGAAGTTAGGATACGCTAGATTTCTTTTAAATGATGGCACCGGCAGTAATAGTCGAAAATTTTAAGCCAGTGATATTGAGCATTTTACAGTCTCTGTATCTTTAGATTATTTCTGATCAAACAGAAAAGAAATAGCTGTTTACTCAGTCGCGTCATTAGTCTTTCAGCTAATCGTGGTGAATGCGTCGCGCCCTCCCTCAGCAATCGAGCTTGCAGATTATGGAATTGTTTATCAGATCAGGAACCCCTGGCTTCTTCTCATTAGGAAGGGATTACCGAGCCCAGAGGAAGCTTTCATCGATGTATTGTCTCGGTTTCAACGGACGTCAACAAGCAAGGTGCGAGGTGAGCGGAATCGTTTCGCAGAAGCGCGCGCGCGCACTTGGCGGTGCACGGATCCTCCAATGAATGCTGTTATTGTTTCCACCTCATTGAATGGCCGTCGTCAGGCAATATTATTGAACAAAACTGCGCGCCATCGCCGGACTCGCCAGCGCCTTCGAAACGCGTTCGACACAAAGGACAGTCAAGTAATTTCTTTGTAACTTTTCTCTCTGATTGAAAAATTGAACGGCTTTTTGTGATATAACAATCTCAGCCGAAAAAATCTGAAGGGCACCACTACTTGATCGAGTCCACTTTTCGTGTTGTTACGTCGTACGGTTATAAAGACATGTTAAATGTTTAGTAATTATCTGAATTTACTCATTATTATTGGTTTTAAAAGTTAGGTTATGGTTTACACAATTAAATGTCCGATCGAGCGTGAACCGGAGCAACTAGTATCGCACTATATACAATATACTGGATATAATAACGGTACGAGTGTTATTGGGTGCTTTTAGCGTCTTCGTCTATCATTGAATAGGTAGACATTGTTGTTATATGTCGCCACACATCCTGCAGTACGGTTACGCCTTCGACGGTGGCCGAAACTTGTTCGACTCCGGGAATATCATCGCCAGTACTACACAACAGTGTTACACAGTACTGTGGGATGATTCTTGAGGATTCTAAGAGGATGGTTCAAATTCAAACGAGGTAAAGATAACAAGACAATTTCTAGTAGAAGCGACGCATTTATGACCTATTACGTGTTCATACCAATACCATATACCAATACCAATATACCAATTTATCATAAGGTTTCATGCTCGGTTACTATTTTATGTTTAAAAAAGAAAAAGGATACGCTACTTACATTTTTTTGCTGGCGACGGAGGGCTCCACGATGAGAGGCAGGCCGCAGTATGAGTACCCTGGAAACAATCACCACACGTTAGGTCAGTGGCGCCACGCCATGCCCCCGTCGTACGATGCACTGTTCTGCATATGTTCTGCACACGTGCCCTGCCATCTGCATTCGCGAATGTTATTTTTTGGTAACGATGGTATGTTTTCGTGTGTCTCTCGAAATGTGTGGAAAAAAGAAAAAAAAACATTGCAAATATCACAAAATTCGAAGTTACTTATGTGGTCAGAATAAAGATATATAATTGCATCTATATAGCGAGTCGGAAGATTTGCAAAACACGCTTAGGCACAAATATTGCCCACGCCTCGCCGCTCACAATTTGACGGGGTGTTTATTAGCTCGCCACCTGGGGCGGAAAATAATTGGCAATTTCGGTTTATCTACTTAAATATACTTCACTCTTTGCAATGTGTACTTAATAAATTTGAACGGCATAGCACTACGAGCCTGGCCTATGTACCATATAAGATGAACACAAGCTTTGAATGGTGGGGTGATATGCAAGAATTCACGCCAATATTGTGCAGCTACATATTACGAGTAGCAGCGCTGACATGTTACTCTCAGCACATAGTAATGTAACATCTTGTTTGAACAAATCTATCAGAGGAGCTGCGAGCCGCGAGCCGCGAGCCGCGAGCCGCTGCCGGACGCCACGAGCTCGCTAACTAAGTTAGCAGCAACGTGACCGCTGCTGATGTACATGGATTTTGTCTCTTTGTTGTGCTCACCACTTCACTTGTGCTCATAAAGATATGCATAATATTTCTAATGCAGCATGCATTGCATTAAACTAATTGTACCTTCTACATATGGACACAGTACGACGTTGCAGCATATGAGCGCGTAGTCCAAATGGTGGTAAGCAGTCATTGTTGGCATCAGACATGGGAAATCACGCCCTTTCTAAGTTTTGCTACAGATGCCTTGCTACTTTCCGTGGACTAAGTTAGGACGGTGTTATATTTACACTAAGATCACTACGATGAATTACAAAATAATCATATCATCCGTTAACTCCTAATACTTAATTCTGTGAATGAATAAAGCAAATGAAACTAAGCAGTCACAGCACTCTGCAGGCGCAACCGGCCCACGCCACTCAAGGGCGATCATAGACGCAATGCTGCAAGGACTGTCTTAATACCTTCTACAACTTCGTCCAGTTCGTCCACGCACAAATGTTAGTAGGCTGTAAGTTACCGTGCAGCTTGTCGATGGCGCGGTCGGCAGCGGACTGGTCGGGGAAGTCCACGAAGGCGTATCCGCCGCGCTTCACCGAGATATCGGCCACGGCCAGACTGTGCTCCGCGAACAACGAGCGCACCGCCGCCTCGTCCGCCTCCATCGGCAGGTTGCCGATGTACAGCTTGTTCATGGCCGACACGCTCTTCAGCTGCTCGCTCATCTCGCCGCTTTGCAACGCACGTCCACCGTCAACCACACGGAGTGAGGGGAATCGGATTCGAAATCGGAAAAGTATAAGTGTTTACGTGCAGGACGGCGCCGATGGCAGGACCCTCGCGCTTCTTTTGTCTCCGGCGCGTCTGGCGCTCGCTCGGATTTCGAATTTGTCAATTTTGTTTCAAATTTATCTCGACGGCCATGTCTTGCGACGCAGAGGTGGGCTACACGAGGTCTTATACTGCAATTTGTATTTTTAGTTACCTTTGAATTACGGGCAGAATAACTGATTAAAAGACTTATTTTCTTTTAATTAATTAACCTTAAATATTAATATTGGTTGGAATTAAAGTGACCAAATATAATAGAAAATACAACATTGTTGATACCAAAAAGTCTATAGTAAAAAAATACATCTATATCTATACATATAATAAAACTGTAAGTGATCGCTGTCTGTACACGGCAAATATATTTAAAAAATTAAAATTGGGTGTCTTTATATATGCAAGAGTACCCAAAACAATGTATTTTCATTTTGTCTGTCTGTCTGTATGTCTGTATGTCTGTATATTATGTCTGTATGTTTGTGCACGCTAATCTCAGAAACGGCTTATCCGATTTTAACGCAGTTTTTAGGATTATGTTGTGTATGTAATCAGTTAACAAATAAAGAAGTTTTGTCAATTTAAATAGATCATCACCGACGAAGTCGTGGGCACAGCTAGCATTTAATAATATCATAGTTAAAATAAAGCAAATGTTCGAGAAACTGGGCAACCTCCGCCTCTGCACTTTGTCCTAACGGCGACGTCGGCCGCGGCTTATTAATACTTGTACTTAATGTTTGCAACAATTTCTTTGTTTGAAATCGATCATAATTTGAGCACATACGAGTATACGCGCGCCACCTGTCGGACGATAGGTGCACACAAGTGGTACGTCTCACCTACGTAGCAGTGTACTCAACGACTGCTTGAAGTTTCATGGATATTTATTTATTTACATATTTATTTCTTTTAAAGGGATACCCTCTAAGTACATATATAAAAATTACAAATAAATTATATCATAACATTATAGTTATATGCACTTAAATGAAAGGGTTGCACAACATTGTTACAAAGACATTGTAATCAGACAACAAATCAGTGTCGTAATATTCTTTAACGATTAACAACATATGTACATAGTGGATAGAAAAAAATAAAGTAAAATAAATGAAAGAAGTCTCATTAAAATAATTGTATGGAATCAAAGGTCATACAAATGTCGACACGTTGCAGCAGGTGCAAGCCGCAAACACCAGAAGGAAGCATCACCGAGCACTCGGCTGGGTGGGAGCGCGGGTACTCATGCACACCTATCGAGCGCGGTTTACAAATATAGTTGTGAAATAAATCACATCATTGTTTATAGCATTTTAAATAGACGTTGGGGTCCGCTAATTGAGGTGTACGAAGAAAGGGTTTTGCGTAATCGATAAGACGCAAGGGTCGCAAGGGACGCAAGGGTTGCAAGGGCCCAAGCGCCGCGCCGCCCATGTGCTGCACATTATCGCCTATTTACGTTTGTACATGCAACCAACACGCCGCTTGCCACCATTTTACAGGAGGACTGTCCTTTGGGAGATTACGTAATAGCGCACTTATCTGTTTATACAAATAAATAAAAATGTCTGTTGCAATTTGAAAATAACTGCTGTCTCTACGCTTCTATGCCTTTTTGCATTATATGTGCGTACAATATGTACAAAGTATTGTTGTAAAACTACAACAAAATGTATTTTTGTTTGTCCCTTAGCTGTCTGATACAATCAAACACGAATGATGAACCTGAAGTTGGATTAAACTTTAACTTTGTGTATACCTAAAGAACTTTACTAGACAAGAGTTTACTAGGCACGCGGTACCAGTAGCGAAATCCAGCAGATAGCCTTTCTGTACCTTATTCTTAATCAGAGTGGTATATTTTATGCGGTGTACCGAAGACCTTGGATAGGTCAAAGTGTGTACGTAAGCGAAATATCGATTAGGTGAACGTCGACGTTCGTCTGAGGTCAACGCGCTTATTTAAAAAGCATAAAGCGCGCGCACATACCGATATATGTTATATATAATTTTACAGTATATTTTAGGATAATTCTGGTTATTTTACAAATAACTAAAATAGAATTCGAACATTTTATGGTCCATTTCGGCTTATTAAATATAAATTTATATTTAAAACATGTAGCACGCTTTTCCATTTTTGTTAGCATTATTTTTATGTACAAAAAGTTACAAACTATGTTAATCGATCTCTGCACTCCGAGGACATCTTTGTCCAACCTTTAACAAAAATACAATCCTGCCTGACGTTGTGAATAGATGCGTAGGTGCACCTGAGAACTGAACTAGTCGTTTTGCTAGTATGTACCTAAGTATAGTCGGCAAAAGCACCTCTCCAACCGAGACACAAGAAAGAAGAAGCTTTAGGGCGGATTATGAAGGCGGTGATGGTAACATCCCGAATGAACTGTAGTACTAACATTTTTTAAATTGTTTAAATTAAAATTTTATTTAAATTATATGTTATACATCGCCTCCTATCCATTTGCCTTCGGTGTGAGTATACATGGGGTGTAAGAAGGCCAGTGAGGGCAATGAGCAGGCATTCTATACTATACTGGCTAACGACATATCGCCGTTAACGTTCGAGAGCTACGACACGATGTTCCACCCTCGCCTCAAATCAATTTCGAATTGTTTACCGTCTTTATTGGTAGACGATTGAAACCCTAAGAAATTTTCAATTACTACTCCATCGATAATAACAGGTACCTTCGCAATCACTCGTTATTTGTCAATGTTCAGTAATTGATTCTCGCTAGCTCGCTTTGCTAGGTTAATGAGGAGGTTAAGGGCGCCGACAGCGGCCGCGGCGACCTCCCGGCCGTCAGCGCCGCTCACTGATAGCCGTTGCCTGCAATATTGTTAGATAAATACGCGAAGATTAGTTTTTTTTTTCTCAAAATCTTTCGTGATTAGATGATCTAGGTACCTATTAACTTGTATAGTCAATTTTCTGTTTTATCTCTTGAAAGCGAATAATAAAAGTTTCTAACATGGAACTAAAACATCTCATGTACTTAGTATATATCTAGTTGCGATTTGTAGGCGGTATTATGATAATCAAAGTTAAACAACATCGGGCGCGTCAGGCGGCACGGTGACCGCTGATGAGTTTGATGCGAGCTTCAGAGTCTCGAGGGAACATTAAACATTCGAGTTCGGTTGCTGTCGACGGATATAGCAGTCTTTAAGTGTTGTCACATGTGCTACGGACGGTGTGATAATTACCTGTATGTCCACATAGAGCTGCGTTGTGCAGCCTACCTGAGGTTAGGCACATGGCCATGTAATACTTACCGCCTTCAAATATTAGTGGAGTCGCCCTAAGCTCAGCCATAGACATGCTGCACGTGAGAAGGTTGGTTGCCCACATACGTTCATTTTAATCTTATCATACCCTTATATCAGAAACAATGCAGAGCCTTGGACAATGGAAAAGACGAAAATATACTGGAATCGACATTGACTTTGTAGTAGTGTTTACATCTTAAGTTTCTTTGCGATGTAGCTACCGATATGAAAAGGATATGCAACATTATAAGTATATAAGATAGGTAATATTTGTGTATCGATCATTGCGTTAGATTGAGTGGCGGCGCGGGGCGAGGTACGTTTAAACTAATGTAATTTACGGGGGCGGCTCCATTTCCGCCTCACGTCGTCGGAACGCTTCAGGCAACGGGAGACTCAAATTATTGACTAGTTTACACTTTATATTTTCCCGTATAGAGACAGTAAACGTAACAGCAGCAGTCCGTTTGGCGACAGATGTTCGTTGGCGCACGTGTTGCGGGCACATGGCAGCGGAACTCATCCATTGGATCACTGCTGTCCTGCCGCAGCAACAGCCTTCTCTTTCCAAACCGCAAATCATTTTAAAAATTCTGAAGTTAATTGAACGAAATTTCTTTATTTTAATATTTAGGATTACTTATGAATTGGCTTAAATTTATTAAAGAAGACGTAAAACTTGCCATAAAGAGGTAATAATTATGTTAGTATACATATTTATTTAAATAATCAAAAAAGATTAATCCCGCTATATATGGCGTTACACTTGTGTTTAATACATTTTAAGCTTAATCACATGTTTCTGTTGACAACTTTTGGAGAAGTCTTATTCCTTGCTCCGCTGTCTAATATTTATTTTTGAAAAATTTAAATTTCGTTTTATGTACACGCATTAGCGTATTGTCAAATTCTGGATGATGCACTTTCTAGCTTCACAAGCCTGGAGAAGAAGAACCAGATTATGATTTTTTAAGTTTCGCGATATATTCGTGAGTACGTCGACGTCGGCGCTGTGTCGTCGCCCTCTCGCTTTCCGTGCCCCAGAGATCCCACCCCCCGCCGCCCGCCCTCCCAGCCGCTCAGCCGCCCAGCCACCCACCCACCCAGGCTCCCACTCCGCATACCACCCGGCCACCTGCCGCCCAGCCTCTGCGTGCCGCAACAAGTGGTATTACATCCTCAAAACGGTTGCTATCGAATAACACCGAGTTTGAAACTGAATGCAAGTAGTTACTTTTGTCTATCAATTTCTCGTTTCGTTATAGGTATTCCGTATACTTAATCATGTAACGACCGGAGCCGTGTCCGTCTAACCTGTACCTGGCGCTCTTTGGTGACTAACAAAACACAATGGACTCCATTAGCTCATCGCTTCTTTCGTAAAACTCATTAATTGTTTTTAAATTCTGTCCGTTTGTTTGTTTTTCGCTACAGGTAAGAACTTCTGGCGCATATTTTGTTTTGAGAAGCGGATGGGGACCCTTTACAAGAAAACTGATCGTTTTTTAGTAATAATTAGGTCAAATAGCATGACCATACGTAAATATGTTTACTTAAAGTGTTCGGTAGGCGACGTTCTATTTGAATGGTAATGCTACAAGTTTAAAAAGAAACGAAAGTAAAACATCTTAAAAAACACCGTTGTTCCTACTACTATTCCCAATTGAAGTTTATTGACTATTAAAGAAATCAATCCGAAGTCCTATGTGACGTACACAAGTCGACTTATTGTGCATATAAAATAACAAATAACACACATATTCCAGTTATAGTTTTAGATCGAATAGGAATAAAACACGTTTTAATGACCAAGCGAAGTAAAAAGCGAAGCGAAAAGTATACTTTTTAACCGAACATTTTCTTCAACAGTCACAAAGATTAAAATTACGTTGAAAGATTATATTATATTGTTATATATATTCCAATCAAGTACTTTATTTATTTATTAGGTATATAAATACACTGTTTTTTTCAAAATTATTGGCTATGACGAACAAGCTACAAGTTTTTGGCGGCACAGAGGCAGTCACGAATCATAGTAAACATACTTAATGTAGTTTTAGTATTATTTATTTTGATATTTACAATAATGAAAATCTTAAAACCAATTATAATAAAAACCTAACCTAAACAATCTAAAGGGAGTACGTGCCCGTGGGGCATGGTTCTAAGTTTTTAGTATTGCACCTACTTTATTCCCGGTCTGCGTACCTACTCCATACTGTTGATAAAATGTAACAAAAACTCGATCAGGGAGGTGACACCGCACCGCCGTTATACGCCGTAATAATTGTTTACTATTTTTCCAACATAAAAAATTCTAATACGCAAAAGCACACAGTTCTGAAATATAATGTAAATCTTCATTTCAACATCATAAATATATTATATTATTTATAAATGTTATTTATTTATATTGTTTATTTTGTAATGCCACAAATTAATCGAAAATTTAGCCAAAAAATGTTGGCAATATTGGTAACCCACGAGATCATTTCGATAAACATCGGATTAAATTAAAATCATTTTGTCGCCGTTTCTCTAAACCTGAATAGCATATACGACTATTCTAGTTTGATATTGCATTGTTCGACTTCCCACGTCAGAAGATTCACTGGCGGATCCATTCTTATAAAGAGGAAATAGTTAGTTGGCTGCTCAACGATTCCTGAATAGCCCTGTGTACATGTACGAAGTAGATACATGCATCTGTTCAAGATTGTGCCGCCCGGGATACTGTGTACTGAATACGTTACCGCCATTCATGTACAATACAGTAATCAAGTGTGTCATTGTAGGATTTGTATAAAACTAGCTAACTAGAAGCTCACTACAAAACTAACTAGATATTTCTATGATATTTATTTATCCCAGGGACCGCAGCCTGTAGCCTATGAATATTAATAAGACGGAGTTATTGTGATTATACTTTGTGTTATGTTTATTTATATATATGAGGAAGGAA